>ONZH01004516.1:0-97831 GCA_900303285.1 Rhinella marina | reverse complement strand
CTGCTCTGTGGACATCCCTCTGCCCTCTGGACATCCCCTCTGCCTGTGGACATCCCTCTGCCTCTTGCTGCTTTTTCGGTGCTGCGCAGACCACCACCTCTCACTGCTTTCCCCGCTGGACATCACCCCTGGCCAAGTGGGGTCGGTCATTTTCGTCATCCACCACCTCCTCTTCCTCACTCTGCTCCCTCCTCCTGCCCACTGGACATTCCAACAGCCTCCCTTGATGGCAACTGCGTCTCATCATCATCATCGCTCATGATAACAGATGCTGGTTCAGGGTCCACATCAGCAGGAGATGGCGAAAACTCAAGTGTTTGGCATCACTACAAACAAATTCCTCTGCTAGCTCCTGGGATTCTTCCGGCACATCTGAAAAAGGACCCGAAAAGAGCTCCTGGGAGGGGTCAAGGGTGGGATGACTCTGTTGGCCAGGTGTGGAGGAAGGAGGTCAGAGTGAGACTGTGTGGATGACTGGCTGGTGGACAACTGTGTGGAAGCGCTATCGGCTATCCATTGCACCACCTGTTCAACCTGCTCAGGCCTCAACAGCGATGTAACTCGCCCCCTGCTTAACTGTCCCATAAAGGCAAGGGATTCTGGATGAGTGTGATCCTGGCTGACCCTCACCAGCACGCCATTGTATCCCCACTGGCTTCAACAAGGCCACCAACAGCATTTCCGCGCCCCCGTCCTCGTCCACGTCCGATTCCGCTAGCCCCCTCCGCATTTTATTTTTTTTTGTTGCAAATACAATATTTGGGTATATAATTAGGTATGTGAAATAATTTAGCAAGAGAACGCACAGTACAGTGGCCTATTAAAATGCCTAGATATTGTATATTTCAAAGTACACAGCCGTGTAGTAACAGAACAGACGGTGGTATTTACACCAGGTATGTGAGATAATTTTAGCAAGAGAACGCACAGTACAGTGACCTATTAAATGCCTAGATATTGTATATTTCAAAGTACACAGCCGTGTAGTAACAGAACAGACGGTGGGTATTTACACCAGGTATGTGAGATAATTTAGCAGAGAACGCACAGTACAGTGGCCTATTTAAAATGCCTAGATATTGTATATTTCAAAGTACACAGCCGTGTAGTAACAGAACAGACGGTGGGTATTTACACCAGGTATGTGAGATAATTTAGCAAGAGAACGCACAGTACAGTGGCCTATTAAAATGCCTAGATATTGTATATTTCAAAGTACACAGCCGTGTAGTAACAGAACAGACGGTGGGTATTTACACCAGGTATGTGAGATAATTTAGCAAGAGAACGCACAGTACAGTGACCTATTAAAATGCCTAGATATTGTATATTTCAAAGTACTCAGCCGTGTAGTAACAGAACAGACGGTGGGTATTTACACCAGGTATGTGAGATAATTTAGCAAGAGAACGCACAGTACAGTGGCCTATTAAAATGCCTAGATATTGTATATTTCAAAGTACACAGCCGTGTAGTAACAGAACAGACGGTGGGTATTTACACCAGGTATGTGAGATAATTTAACAAGAGAACGCACAGTACAGTGACCTATTAAAATGCCTAGATATTGTATATTTCAAAGTACACAGCCGTGTAGTAACAGAACAGACGGTGGGTATTTACACCAGGTATGTGAGATAATTTAACAAGAGAACGCACAGTACAGTGGCCTATTAAAATGCCTAGATATTGTATATTTCAAAGTACTCAGCCGTGTAGTAACAGAACAGACGGTGGGTATTTACACCAGGTATGTGAGATAATTTAGCAAGAGAACGCACAGTACAGTGGCCTATTAAAATGCCTAGATATTGTATATTTCAAAGTACACAGCCGTGTAGTAACAGAACAGACGGTGGGTATTTACACCAGGTATGTGAGATAATTTAGCAAGAGAACGCACAGTACAGTGGCCTATTAAAATGCCTAGATATTGTATATTTCAAAGTACACAGCCGTGTAGTAACAGAACAGACGGTGGGTATTTACACCAGGTATGTGAGATAATTTAACAAGAGAACGCACAGTACAGTGGCCTATTAAAATGCCTAGATATTGTATATTTCAAAGTACACAGCCGTGTAGTAACAGAACAGACGGTGGGTATTTACACCAGGTATGTGAGATAATTTAGCAAGAGAACGCACAGTACAGTGGCCTATTAAATGCCTAGATATTGTATATTTCAAAGTACAACAGCCGTGTAGTAACAGAACAGACGGTGGGTATTTACACCAGGTATGTGAGATAATTTAACAAGAGAACGCACAGTACAGTGACCTATTAAAATGCCTAGATATTGTATATTTCAAAGTACACAGCCGTGTAGTAACAGAACAGACGGTGGGTATTTACACCAGGTATGTGAGATAATTTAACAAGAGAACGCACAGTACAGTGGCCTATTAAAATGCCTAGATATTGTATATTTCAAAGTACACAGCCGTGTAGTAACAGAACAGACGGTGGGTATTTACACCAGGTATGTGAGATAATTTAGCAAGAGAACGCACAGTACAGTGGCCTATTAAAATGCCTAGATATTGTATATTTCAAAGTACACAGCCGTGTAGTAACAGAACAGACGGTGGGTATTTACACCAGGTATGCGAGATAATTTAACAAGAGAACGCACAGTACAGTGGCCTATTAAAATGCCTAGATATTGTATATTTCAAAGTACACAGCCGTGTAGTAACAGAACAGACGGTGGGTATTTACACCAGGTATGTGAGATAATTTAGCAAGAGAACGCACAGTACAGTGGCCTATTAAAATGCCTAGATATTGTATATTTCAAAGTACACAGCCGTGTAGTAACAGAACAGACGGTGGGTATTTACACCAGGTATGTGAGATAATTTAGCAAGAGAACGCACAGTACAGTGGCCTATTAAAATGCCTAGATATTGTATATTTCAAAGTACACAGCCGTGTAGTAACAGAACAGACGGTGGGTATTTACACCAGGTATGTGAGATAATTTAGCAAGAGAACGCACAGTACAGTGACCTATTAAAATGCCTAGATATTGTATATTTCAAAGTACACAGCCGTGTAGTAACAGAACAGACGGTGGGTATTTACACCAGGTATGTGAGATAATTTAGCAAGAGAACGCACAGTACAGTGGCCTATTAAAATGCCTAGATATTGTATATTTCAAAGTACACAGCCGTGTAGTAACAGAACAGACGGTGGGTATTTACACCAGGTATGTGAGATAATTTAGCAAGAGAACGCACAGTACAGTGGCCTATTAAAATGCCTAGATATTGTATATTTCAAAGTACACAGCCGTGTAGTAACAGAACAGACGGTGGGTATTTACACCAGGTATGTGAGATAATTTAACAAGAGAACGCACAGTACAGTGGCCTATTAAAATGCCTAGATATTGTATATTTCAAAGTACACAGCCGTGTAGTAACAGAACAGACGGTGGGTATTTACACCAGGTATGTGAGATAATTTAGCAAGAGAACGCACAGTACAGTGGCCTATTAAAATGCCTAGATATTGTATATTTCAAAGTACACAGCCGTGTAGTAACAGAACAGACGGTGGGTATTTACACCAGGTATGTGAGATAATTTAACAAGAGAACGCACAGTACAGTGGCCTATTAAAATGCCTAGATATTGTATATTTCAAAGTACACAGCCGTGTAGTAACAGAACAGACGGTGGGTATTTACACCAGGTATGTGAGATAATTTAGCAAGAGAACGCACAGTACAGTGGCCTATTAAAATGCCTAGATATTGTATATTTCAAAGTACACAGCCGTGTAGTAACAGAACAGACGGTGGGTATTTACACCAGGTATGTGAGATAATTTAGCAAGAGAACGCACAGTACAGTGGCCTATTAAAATGCCTAGATATTGTATATTTCAAAGTACACAGCCGTGTAGTAACAGAACAGACGGTGGGTATTTACACCAGGTATGTGAGATAATTTAGCAAGAGAACGCACAGTACAGTGACCTATTAAAATGCCTAGATATTGTATATTTCAAAGTACACAGCCGTGTAGTAACAGAACAGACGGTGGGTATTTACACCAGGTATGTGAGATAATTTAGCAAGAGAACGCACAGTACAGTGGCCTATTAAAATGCCTAGATATTGTATATTTCAAAGTACACAGCCGTGTAGTAACAGAACAGACGGTGGGTATTTACACCAGGTATGTGAGATAATTTAGCAAGAGAACGCACAGTACAGTGGCCTATTAAAATGCCTAGATATTGTATATTTCAAAGTACACAGCCGTGTAGTAACAGAACAGACGGTGGGTATTTACACCAGGTATGTGAGATAATTTAACAAGAGAACGCACAGTACAGTGGCCTATTAAAATGCCTAGATATTGTATATTTCAAAGTACACAGCCGTGTAGTAACAGAACAGACGGTGGGTATTTACACCAGGTATGTGAGATAATTTAGCAAGAGAACGCACAGTACAGTGGCCTATTAAAATGCCTAGATATTGTATATTTCAAAGTATACAGCCGTGTAGTAACAGAACAGACGGTGGGTATTTTACACCAGGTATGTGAGATAATTTAACAAGAGAACGCACAGTACAGTGGCCTATTAAAATGCCTAGATATTGTATATTTCAAAGTACACAGCCGTGTAGTAACAGAACAGACGGTGGGTATTTACACCAGGTATGTGAGATAATTTAGCAAGAGAACGCACAGTACAGTGGCCTATTAAATGGCCTAGATATTGTATATTTCAAGGTACACAGCCGTGTACTAACTGAACAGACGGTGGGTATTTACACCTGGTATACAAAAAGGGTATTGCAGGCACACAGAACCCAGAACACTAGAGCCAAATAAACTGTATTTAAAAAAATAAAATAAAATTCACAGCCGTATACTGCCAGATCAGATGGTGCATATACACACTAGTTATATAACAGGGTTTTTTCAGCCAAAAAGAACGCTGAACAGTAGTGCCAAATATAGTTTGGTATGTAGCAGAGCACCTAATACACCACTAATGGCTCTCTCTGTCCCTACTCCAGCAGCTATCCCTGAATACGGCAGCCGTTCTCTGTAAAGTGTATCTTGTAGTAAAGCTATCACTGTAGTGCACTATAGTAGCCCTGATAAGGGCTTTTAATCACGCTCCTGCCTGTCCAACTGCTAAAACCTGTCTGTCCCTTCTCCAGCCTCTGTCCCTGACTAAGTTCACGCAGCATATGCGTACGAGCAGGAAGAGCTGAGTTTTTAATATTCGAGGTCACATGGTTTTTCCAGCCAATCCATGTAGACGCTGTTTTCGCGCTGCCAGCGTGCTCAGCGTGCCTGTCATACCCCCCCTGCATGTTGATTGGTGGAAAAAGAGCGCCAGGGAAGTTGGGAGGGGAAACGAATTCTAAGTGCGCCATCGCCGTTATACTCGATTGAAATCGAGTATGCCGAATAGCGTAGTATTCGATCGAATACCGGCTCGATCGAACACTACTCGCTCATCTCTAGTGACGATCACAAAAAAGGTTGACAATGCTATGAAGAAAAACTCTATAATTTGATCTCTTGCATTAGGGCTTGATCTGTTAAAAAATTGATGACATCTGTGTGACATCTGTTGAGGTGCATTCCATTTCCATATGTTCGCAGGTCTGTTCTGAAGAAAAATAGAACATGTCCTATTCTTGTCCATTTTTCCATTTTGCGGACAAGGACAGTCACTGTTACAATGGATCTGCAAAACAAAAGGATGCAACACGGATGTCATCGGTTTTTTTGCTGATCCATGTTTTGCGGATCACAAAATACATACTGTAGTGTGCTTAAGCCCTTATATTGAAGATAGTGAGTGGCTGCAGAGATGAGGTTCCATACACTTGCACAACCCTGTGCATGTCACAGTGACATACAGGTGTACAGCACTTGTAGCTTGGCAGTGGCAGGAAGATCAGACCAGCACCACAGAGAACAGTGCTGATGAAAGGGGAAAGTATAAGATTATTTTTTTTACATATTTTATTTCAGACAACCCCTATAAGAGGCCAGATGTAGTTCCAATGTACTGCAGCTCACTGCTAATGCTACTTACCCAAAACATATACCAAAGTGAGTAAAAATGCCCCCAAAAATGTTTGTGGTGCATTTCACATTTTCCTAACCTCTAACTGCAGCCTTTTTTTTCTTTTTTAAACTTCATTAAAAAAAATGAAAAAATATCTACCATGTGTGAATCTAACTTTATTAGACTAGGGCTATGCGACTGCGCAGTCACAGAGGTTTTCCATATACAATAATTGATATGAACATGCAGCATGCTGAAAACCGCCGATATTATCTGCTTATCTGCAATGTGTGATTTTCTACTGATTTCTATCGACTGCAAGTGACAATATAATGTTGTGTCTCTCCAGTCTTAACCCTTACAGCTACGATGAGAACTGTCTGAACATAAGTGAAGATCACATCCCGCTAGCTGCCTTGCCACTGCTGGCCATCTCTTCCCCTCAGTACCAGGATGCGGTTGCTATGGTGATCAGCAGAGCAAACCAAGTTTACAATGAATTCCTCAAGTCTCCAGATGGAGCTGGCTTTAATGGACAGGTGAGATTGCAGCAATGCGTTATTCTTGGGGGGAGGGGGAAAAATATATATATAGTACGTGTAGATACAGTATATCAAATGCTACAGATATGTATAATACGTAGGGATCCCCACTGTACACTGTACGTGTGTAAAATTTGCAGTGTTATGCAGTACCAGCAGATGAGATCTTCAAAATCTTATGTACACAGTGAGGAAATTTCCTACTCAGAAATTGACCTGTGTTGTGGATTTTGAAATCCGCAGCGTGTCAATACTTTTTGTGGATCTTCAATGCAGATTTCACGGTTTGCAATGCAAAGGGTGAGATCTGAGCAAATCCAGGTTAAAATCCTCAAGTAACAAACGTGGATTATGGTGCAGATTTGTGGCGGTAACGCAGCGAAAACAACACATACCTGTAAATCTGTGCAAAAAAGCCCCATAAACGACTCTGTCACGTGCATGTACTTGTTAGGTGTTTTCACACAATAGTTTCTTGAAAAACGCTAGAGCAGTTTTTGATGTAGTTTCTTGAGCTGAAGCTAGAAGTGGATGCAGCAGGAAGGAGAATGAGAAGGCTAGGGCTACAAGGCGATATATGTTGTGCGACAATAAGTTGCGCAAAAAATAGGGTACAACTACATTGTGACGTGCTGCACAACATTCATGTCGCACCACTGTTGCGCAACATTTACTGTAATGATAGACTATGGAGTCGCACTGCGACATGATGTGACTGTGACACAACAGTCACAAAAAAATCCAACTTGGGTGGATTTTTTGTGATTGTTGTGTCACAGTATGCCGCATGTCGCAGTGCGACACCATAGACTTTCATTACATAGTCTTCTCTTCTTTGACCTGCTGTGCCGATTTTGAAATCTGGATTTCACCCATTCCAATGGAAGAGTGAGAGCTGCAGAAAATCCGCATCAAATCCACACCAAAAATGCCCCACAAATGCTATAAATAGAGCAGATTTATGTTCGATTTTTGTGTGGTTTTGGTGAAGGTTTCATGCAGGTTTCTTGCACATAAATCTGCACACTGTGCAGCCACCCTTAGGGCGTGTACACGACCATATGTATTTTGCTGTCTGCAAAAATGGATCTGTAAAAAATACAGATGATGTCCGTGTGCATTCCAAATGGAACAGCTGGCCCCTAATGGAACAGTCCTATCCTTGTCTGTAATGCGGACTATAATAGGAAATGTTCTATTATCTTGCGGAACGGAAATACGGACATACGGAAATGGAATGCATACGGAGTAACTCTGTTTATTTTTGCGGACCCATCGAAGCGAATGGTTCCGTATATGGTCCACAAAAAGAAAATAAATGGACACAGAAAGAAAATACGTTCCTGTGCATGAACCCTTAGGGCCAGTTCACATGACTTATTTTGAAAAACACGCTTAAAAAATCAGCGGGGAATCTGTGTGTTTTTTTTTTTTCAGTGCGAAAATACACTTGTTTTGTTGTGTGGTTTTTGACTTGTTTTAATGCAGATTTTTTTGTGTATTTTTTTTCTTTTACCAATGGGTGTTCTCTTCAATAAAAAGCTGAATTTTCCACTTGAGGTTTTTGAAGCAGATCTACGTAAAAAAAAAAACGCACAGAAAATTTAGAAAAGGAGTTCACCACAATACATGCAAAAACAGTTTGAAAAACTCAGAATGATTTCCTCACACTAAATGATTTCATACTGTTTCATTGGAACATATGGAAATATTCTTCAGAAAACCAGGCAGCAATAGGCAGATGCGTAACCTACATGCATATTTGACTATAATATATGAAAATGTATGCAGCTGACAGACATATTTTGTGTAAATGTTTTCTGTTGAGGTCAATTCATCCTTTTATAAATCCAGTCCACTCTGCTCATATTGAATAAATCCCAGATCTTATAACACAGATCCAAGCTGCTCATCTTTAATCAGGTTTACCATCTGTCTATGAGGGAGATAAAATAAGCCTCAGTCATCGACTCTCGTGGTCATTTTTCAAAGGAATGCAAAAACTTTGAGGTTGTTACAAAAGGCACAAGATTTTGATGCAGTGTGAAAATGATTACTTCTTTGTATTTATTATTCTGAAGGGCTTATGGACACAACCGTAGCCGTTTTTGAGATTAATAAATTGTGGATTCACAAAACACGGATACCAGCCGCGTGCGTTCCGCATTTTATAGAACATCCGACCCATAATTAAACAGTCCTATCCTTGTCCGCATTGCGGACAACAATAGGACGTGGTCTATAGTTTTGCAGGTGTAACAGAACGGACAAACGGATGTGGAGAGCACATGGTGTGCTGTCAGCATCTTTTACGGCCCCATTGAAGTGAATGGGTCCACATCTGATCGGATGCGGACAAAAAATACTTTTGTGTGCATGAGCCCTAAAGATGATTTCACAGAGTTGATGTTTTTGCATTTGTGCTTCCAGATTAGAGATGAGCAAAGCGATTCGTCGATTCGTTGATTCGTATCGAATCTTGGGATTTTTCAGCTGCGAAGCGAATCCGAATATTAGGTGATTCGCTTTGCTTTTGTATGCATCGCTACGTAGTTTGTCCGCTAAATTATACGCTATTCTACGTATAATTTAGTTACTCTATACGCTGTTGCGTAGACTCCTCCCTGGTAGTTACTCTACACGCTGTTGCGTACGAATTCTATTCAGCGATGCAGACTCCTCCCTGGTAGTTCCGCCCACTTCTCCTGCGTGCGAGGAAGACGTGGCAAGTTAGCAGAGTAAGATGGCGGCGAGACAGCGAGGTCCTGACTGGGGAAACATGTTGTGGGCAGACGACCCCTATGAGGAGAAGGAACCGGAGATCTATCTCTCACAACTCAACAGGAAGTCGGATGAGGTGCCTGCTTAGGTGGTGACTCCACTGGCTGACAAGGCGGAGGCGGCAGGAGTTCCCACTCCGCCGCGCAAGGACTACTCCTTGCGCCAGAATTTGAGTGTCCCTGAGGCTGTCATCCGGAACGCCCAGACCCTCTGGGAATATAAAAAGCTGGTGGAGGAGTGGGTGGTGCAAGTTTTGAAGCACCCACGGTCCGGTTATCCTAAGCTGGAGCGCCAAAGGGGAACCGTTATTTGGTTCAACGTGGAGCGGGGAGTCGGTTTCATCGGCGATGAGGAGACGGCGGAGGAATTATATGTTAACCGCTGTTCGGTTAAGCGGCTGTATCTTCCGCCCGTACGCCACAATCTCCATGCAGGGGATTACATGGAGTATACCCCCATGAAGAGCCTCCAAGGCCCCTTTGCTACTGGGGTGAAAATCTTAAAGCGACCACCTACTCCTGCAGCGCCCCCGGAAGACTGGAGTGAGGAGGCCCAGGCCGCAGAAGAGGCTTGTGACCTTGAGACCTTGAGATTTGAAGAGAAATCCCAAGGTCAGGATCAGCCGGAACCCCTGATTCCTGATTTGCCGCCACCGATACCACCGATCCTTCATGTTGGACAGATGACCACGAACACTTTCTTATACCATCCAACTGTGGTACAGTACCACTACCAACTGCCATGCCCATGGCAGTTGCAGGCCACACAGTCTGCCGCTCGTGGAAGACTGTTACTATTACCGTTACAGCCGGAGATTCTGTCACCTGGTATGCCGGCAGGATGATCTGGCCACTACAGAGTGATGGGCAGGGCCAAAGTTACCACTGCCTTTGCCAGTGTGACAGCCCAGTCACCAAGAAGACCATCCTTGAGAGGTCGGCGGGGGTCTGCTGCCGCAGCCAGGGCCGCTTTCATGATGAGCCAGGAGCGCCCTCTCATGTCCTTTAGCTCCAGCAGCAGTGAGGAGGACCTGCTGGCCTTTAAGTAATTCCAGCAGTTTTTATGGGAGCCACAACATGGACTTATCCTGAAGGGTGGGCACTAGTTGGCCCTTGTTTTTTAGTTGCCCCGCGTTTGTCTTCACCCAGATGGCCATGGATTGTTAGGACTCCCCCCATCAAAAAAAAAGTTTTTTTATCCAAGTTGCGCATACGTGCGCCTCATCCCTTTTTTCCCCCTTTTCAGGTTATTTGGGGAGCCCCTCGAAGGAGGGTTTTTTTAAAGGGAACTTTTGCTGCTATTTTTTTACCCATTTGGATTACAATTTTGCCTATGTGGATTACAAATTGCGACTGAGTTTGGGACTCTGCTCCAGTTCTATGACAAGCGTCAGAAGAAAAGAGACTTAAACATGTCCGTGAGCATACTAGGTAGGTGATATTTAAAATGTTTATATTATACCTATAATAATGTATTTGCACTATTTACCATATATGTGTCTCGAATATTCGCTCTGCCTCTGAGGAGTGCACGCCGCGGCCTCTCCTCATACGTGCCTGCGTATTACGTAATCGCTTAGACAATAGTACACTGAGATTCGTAAGCTATTTGTACGCTCATGCGTACGTCTTCTAAGAAGTTGCGTACATTTTGTAAATGAACGATCGTTATTAGTGAGCGAATGTTTGCTAATAGCACATAATAACGTATATTTTGTACGCAAATACAACGAATCTATTCATCGAATACACGAATTTTACGAAAAGTTCGGAGAATGTTCGGCGAATAATTTTTTCAGTGATTTGCTCATCTCTATTCCGGATCTTACTTGTAAATTATGACATTACAAAGTATTTTTCATGGCATTTTTTGTGTTGTGTTTGTTTATGTTTTGCACTTATTTTTGCACTTATTTTTTTGCACTTTTTAAAAAATTATGAATGCTCTAGGTACAGCGCTTTTTGGGCATTTTTTCCCTCAGGCAGCTCTATAGGAAATGGAAAAGGATAGAAAATTAGACTTTTACAATTTAAAAAAAGTGAAAAATCCATTGCCTTTTTTAAACCACAAAAAAGGAAGAAAAACTAAAGCATGTTTCAAAATAATAGTTTGCTAAGGCAAGAAAATGTAACAAAATAAATAAATGATCTGAAAATTGGTTAAAAATCGACAAGCCTACAATGGCGTAAAACCTTTTTCCTGCTTCATTCTCTGTGGTTCTGGTCTGGTCCTCTTACTGCTGCTTGTTTACAAAGGGGCAGCAGCCGATCACTGTGCACAGCGGCCTTAGGGCTCATGCACACAGCTATTGTCAACCAGTGCCAGTATTGCGTCCCGCAAACAGTGGGTCCGCAATATGGAATGGAATGGAATGGAGATACGGAATCCATGCGGAGACACACACACCAAACCACGGAAGCACTCTGTAGTACAAAAAAGTAGTGCATATACCACTTTTTTGCAGTGTGGACCATCGGATGCGGATCGCGGATCAAGTGAATGGGTCCTGCGTCCACATATGGCGGCCCTATAGTCGGTCCCCGTGCACGTTTGTGTGCATGAGCCTATATGCTGAGGACAGTGAGTGGCTGCAGAGGTGAGGTTCCATACGCTTGCACAACTCTGTGCATGTCACAAAAAGCGACTAGAAGCTTGATAAATATAAATATGGCATTTACTATTCATCAGTGCGACTACAGCTGAAAAGTAGTGCAATTGCTTTGATAAATATGCACATTGACCCTTGACTCCTAAAACACAGACAACAATGCTTACAAAGTCAATTAATATAGAAACCGTGCTTTACTAGCATCTGCTTTAGCAGTTACAGTTCAGATGAGGTGGAATTGTCAAGGATTTTTGGTGTGTTTTCTGAATGCTATCTATACATAGTAGAAAATACCTGAATGTAATTCAGAGCATGCTACACAGTTTTGACTCCACTGCTTGCTCACTACATTATGTTGCGGAAATGCTGCTGATCAGAGTATTTAAAGCTTTGGAATGCGAAGATAAAAAAAGGGATTCCAACAACTACTTTCTGGTTTAGAATGAAGAGGCAAACAATTCAAGGTCTTGGTACCGATGTAGAAGACATAGTGCAGTACCCCAGTTGAAGGTGGTATCTGCAATAGGTTAAAGGGAACCTGTCATCCCCAAAACACCCCCTGAACTAGAGTAAGCGTTGTATAGTGTAAGTGATGCTGAATCCGAATATTTAAGTTTTATCTTCATACTCACTTCCATTCTGATGTTGTGCTCTGACAAACCAGCAGTAAAATGCACTCAGTGGACTCCAGTGCTCACTTACATAATGGAGAGGACTCAAAGAAGAGTCCAGTGAGTGCATTTTACTGCTGGTTTGTGGGAGCACAGCATCGGAATAGAAGTGAGTATGAAGATAAAACTTACATATTCGGATTCAGCATCACTTACACTATACACCGCTTACTCTAGTTCAGGGGGTGTTTCGGGGATGACAGGTTCCCTTTAATACTGCTATGCCATGTTAGTGTACTGAACTGTATGCTCATACTGTATGTTCCAGAATGAGCCAGGCATGGCCAAGATTAACCATCTGGCCCTCTCTGTAGTTTAGGGTGTAGGCTGATCCACCCTCTAGTTCCAGGGTTTTCTAGTCAGTCTAGCTGTATAGAGGGAGTAGACTGGGAGCAGTTTCCATGTGCTCCTCTCCCCAAGACTCCAGCTTCAAGCCCAGGAGCCTTCGATACCTCCACAAGTTGCAAGGGATGAAAAAGAGGAACATCTAAGGGAGGATTTGCATAGCTACCACATGACAGTATTAAGCTTCCTAGACCCTGCTGCTGGAGAGGGGTAGCCTGTTAAAACACTCTTTACACCAGATTAGTAACCACTAAAGCTACGACTTGCAGATTGCAATTGCTATCCAGAGATCCCAGTCCGAGAAACTTTAGCAAGAGAAAGAGCAATCAGAGGGTCATTGATGCCAACTGCGTGCTTAGCTCATGATAACATCTAAGAAGAATTTGCACGGTATACAAGTAATTGATGGATGTACTACAACTCCTATTTTGTACATATTAAAGAGTGAATTTTTGTTGGTTATTCTGGCCTGGTTAGTGACTCTCCTAACACCACACACTGACTATTGTGCTATTTCAATTGTGCCTTCCATCCATATGGGCATTTAACATCAAGGGTACCCAAAACTACCATCAGGCAGGAGATTTGGCTACAGGGAGTGCTCCAAAGGAAAATAGCGTGCCCTTCCTTCACTGCAATGATCCCCAGGAAGTGACAGCCTGAAGTGGTTTACCGTGACAAATCATCATCAGGGCTACTACCATCCTCCAGCTACTCAGGGGCTCACTGAAATAGCAGCCTCTATGGAGCCCAGTAGATGAGTGGGTCCACCTCCACTATTTAAAGATCATTTGAGGGGAGGGGCAGTAAATTATTCTGTGCTCTGCTAGAAAGTTGGGGAAGAAGTTGGTAGTTCAAGGCCAATCATTTGATCATCAAGGTTAGTGCAGTTTTCCCACAGGACACAATTAGGGGAAAGGATCTTGCGAGTGTAATAAGTGCCCAATATTTAACCAATTCACCCATTGAGGATCAAGCCAATTTTGGTGAAGATGTTTTCAATTTTTTTTTTCATCCCCTCCTTCAAAGAGCCATAATCTTTTTTTATTTTCCATCAACATAATCATGTGAGAGCTTGTTCTAATGGCAAAAAGCTGTATTCTTTAATGCCACCATTTAATGTTCCATATACTATATTAACAAACTTAAAAATATTTGTAGGTTGGATTGGAATGTTTTACAGCATTCTTGATACACAAAAAATGGCATGTTCATTATTTTCTTCAGACAGTACAACTTCTGTACATCAAATTTTTTTACAGGCTGTACCATTTGGGATAAACAACCTGATATTGTAACGTTTCTAACATTTTTAAATGGGGCAGTACCAATAGTGTTTTTAATACCATAAATGAGAAGTTTTTTAAATATTTGTGTGGCTTTTCTAATATTTTTTAAAAAAGTGATTACCAATTATGTTTTGGTATTTTGCTTTAAATATGATAATCTGTGTTTTTTCAATTGTTATATTTTGTTTTATAATTTTTATAAATATCTTCAGTACTGCAGTGTATAGTTATTTTACCAACATTCTAAAATATCCTAAGCAGGGTATAATAGGAGCAGTAAGATGAATGGTGGATTTGAGTAGGTCTCAGCTACCATGACAAAAAATTGGAACCCACAACTACGTCACACGGGAGGGGAGAGAGGGAGCTCTATATCTTTGTAAAGCCATGCAGATATTGGGGTTGCTATCAAGTGATTTTTGACCCTGGCCAGCACATATAGTCCCTTAAGGGATTAACCCTTCCCTGAGTGCTCTATGTAACTATACATCAGTGGTGAGGGAGGGGTGTAAGGAGTGGGCTCATGTGCAGAACCGGCTCCATACACGGTGGTTGCCAGTTGTGTAAAACAGCTGTTACCCACAAGCAATGACCAGGATCAGAGATCGCTCCAATCACGGTTATGTAACTTTTCAGGTGCTGTGGTTAATGACTATTGAAATATAGAAACATGTTCATATATTTCCCCATCAATCTGCACGTAACACCCTAAAAGACAAAGGGAAAACAGAACATCTGAAATCTTTAGTAATGTATTGAAAATAAAAAAAAAATACAATATTGCATTTTATTCAGGCCCTTTACCCAATTGTCAGCTGAAGCACCGTTAGCAATGATTACAGCCTCCAGGATTCTTGGTTATGATGCCATAAGGTTTGCACACCTGGATTTTGTGATTTTCTGCCATTCTTCTCTGCAGATCCTCTCAAGCCCTGTCATGTTAGAAGGCAACGGTTGATAGACAGCCATTTTTGGATATCTCCAGAAATGTTCGATTGAGTTCAAGTCAGGGCTCTGACTGGGCCATTCAAACACATTCACAGAGTTGTCCCTAAAGGCCCCTTTACATGGGCCAATTTTGCGGGTGATTGACCACTTCCTTTCTGGCAATCATCTGCTTGTCAGTAAAGGCAGCCTCTGCATTTAAATGCTGCAATCTCCTCCACAGTATGGGGAGGAGTGATCACAATTTAGTTAATTACCCAATTAATTAAAGTTTCTCTTGGTTATCAGGTAATCAGCGGTAATCAGCCAGATAATTGCTAACAAGCTTTCCTATTAACACTGTTTAGCGATTATCTGGTGGACTCTTGATCCATGTAAAGGGACCTTAACCCCTTCAACCCTGGGCCTGTTTTCACCTTCCTGCCAAGGCCATTTTTTGCAAATCTGACATGTGTCACTTTATGTGGTAATAACTTTGGAACTCTCTTACTTATCCAGGCCATTCTGAGATTGTTTTCTCGTCACATATTGTGGTTCACGTCAGTAGTACATTTGTGGCAAAATATTTCATTTTTATTTATAAAAAAAATACCAAATTTACAAAAAATTTGGAAAAATTAGCAAATTTCCACATTTCAGTTTCTCTACTTTCAAAATACATAGTAATACCTCCAAAAATAGTTATTATTTTACATTCCCCATATGTCTACTTTATGTTGGCATCATTTTATAAATGTCATTTTACTTTTTTAGGACTTTAGAAGGCATAGAAGTTTAGAAGCCATTTTTCAAATTTTCAACAAAATTTCCAAAACCATTTTTTTGAGCACCAATTCAGTTATAAAGTGATTTTGAGGGGCTTATGTAATTGAAACCACCCATAAATGACCCCATTTTAAAAACTAAACCCCTCAAATTATAAAAAAAACTGATGTTACAAACTTTGTTAACCCTTGAGGTTCCACAAGAATTAAAGGGAAATGGAGGTGAAATTTCAAAATTTTACTTTTATGGTAGATTATTCACGTTAATAATTTTTTTCTTGCAGCACAGCAAGGATTAACAGCAAACTAAACCTCAATATACATTGCTCTGATTCTGCAGTTTACAGAAATACCCCATATGTGGTGGTAAACGTCTCTATGGGTTTGTGGCAGTGGTCAGAAGGAAAGGAGCGCCATACGAATTTTGGAGGCAGATTTTGCTAGAATGGTTTTTAGGCACCATTTTGTAATTGAGAGACCCTGACGTACCCCTACAGTGGAAATCCTCAAAAAGTGACCCCATTTTGGAAACTACGCCCATCAAAAAAAATATTTAGGGGGGGTACTGACCACTTTGAACCCCTAAGCGTTTTACGGAATTTGGAAACACTTGGCTGAAATGAAAAGTTTCATTTCTTCCAATAAAATGTTGCTTTAGCCCCAAATTTTTCATTTTCACAAGGGGTAACAGGAGAAAAGCACCCCATAATTTGTTCCCCATTTTCTCCTGAATACGGAAACACCCCATATGTGGTGGTAAACTGCTGTGGGGGCACATGGCAGGATTCAGAACAGAAGGAGCGCCATATGGATTTTGCAGCACAGATTTTGACAGATTGGTTTGTGGGAGCCATTGATTTTTATTTTTTTGAGTTATTGTCTTATGTGGGGGCTCATTTTTTGCGGGATGAGGTCACGTATTCATTGGTACCATTTTGGGGTACATGAGACTTTTTGATCGCTTGGTATTACACTTTTTGTGAGTCAAGGTGAAAAAAATAGCTGTTTTGGCATAGTTTTTTTAAATTTTTTTTTACAGCATTCACCTGAGGGGGCAAATAATTATGTGATATTTTTATAGAGTAGGTTGTTACGGACACGGAGATACCCAATATGTCTACCATTTTTATTTTTGTTAAATTTTACACATTAGATTTATTTTTGAACAGAATAAAATCTTTTTTTTGTGTTGCCATTTTTTTTATTTTTCTGGAGATTGTCTTAGGTAGGGTCTCATTTTTTGCGGGACAAGATGACGGTTAGATTGGTACCATTTCTGGGGTAAATACGCCTTTTTGATCGCCTGCTGCTATCACAATTTTTGTGAGGCAAGAGGGGAAAAAATGGCTGTTTTGGCATAGTTTTTTTTAAAAAAAATTTTTTACAGCATTCACCTGGGGGCCATCTCATGTAATATTTTTTTAGAGCAGGTTGTTACGGACGCGGCGATACCCAATATGTCTAACATTTTTATTTTTGGAAAGTTTTACTCATTAGATGCATTTTTGAACAAAATAAAATATTTTTTTCTGTTGCCATATTCTGAGAGCCATATTTTTTTTTATTTTTCGGGCGATTGTCTTAGGTAGGGTCTCATTTTTTGCAGGACAAGATGATGGTTTGATGGATACCATTTTGGGATACATACGCTTTTTTGATCGCCTGCTATTACACTTTTTGTAAGGCACTGTTTTTTTTTTTTTTTTTTTTATTGAAGTTACCTGGCGGGGTGGATCATGTGATATTTTTATAGATCTGGTTGATACGGACGCGGCAATACCTAATATGTCTATTTTTCTTTTTTCCCTATGTTTTACAATTTATTTTTTTTACTTTATTTTGTGAAAAGGACCCTTTTTTTAACTTGGAACTTTTTTTGTAAAACTTTATTTTTTTCACTTTTTTCACTTTCTTTTTTTACACTTTTTTAACTTTTGGGGGTCTGATCCCCTTTACAATGCATTACAATACTTCTGTATTGTAATGCATTGGCTGTAAGTGTATTACTCAATGTAATACACTTACAGCCTTCTGCCTGTGAGATCCAGGGGGCTGGATCTCACAGGCTTCTGTAGATGGCAGCCATATGAGCGATAAGGCGATATCTTGGTTTCATCAGACCAGAAAATCTTGTTTCTCACAGTCTGAGAATCCTTTAGGTGTTGTTTGCAAACATGACATGAAGCCCAGATTGATGGAATGCTGCAGTGATGGTTGACTTTCTAGAGGTTTTTTCCATCTGGAACTCTAGAGAACTCTAGCTAGAATGGCCATTGGATTCTTGGTCACATTTCTTACCAAGGCCCTTTTCCCCTGATTACTTACTTTGGTGAGGAGGCCAGTTCTAGGAAGAGTCCTGGTTATTCCAAACTTCTTTCATTCAATACTTATGCCACTGTGCTTTTAGGAACTTTGAGTGCTGCAGAAATTTTTGTTGTACTCTTGTCCAGATCTGTACTTCCACACAATCATCTCTACAGGCAGTACGTTCCTCTTCCTGGCTTGGTTTTTGCTTTGATACACATTGTCAGATGGGAGACAGGGGTCTATTGTTCCAAATCAAGCCCAACTAACTGAATTTACCACAATTGGACTCCAGTAAAAATGTAGAAACATCTCAAAGATGATGAAGAGAAATGGGAGACCCCCGAGAAATAAACTTCAAGTGTCATAGCAAAGGTTCTGAATCGTTATGTCCATGTGAAATTTTCATTTTTCCTTTTTAATAAATTTGCAAACATTTGTAACATTCTGTTTTTATTTTTTTTTATTAAGTTAAGTTTAGATTGATAGGGAAAACTTTTTTTTTTAATTTTAGCACAAGGCAGCAACAAGACAAAATGTGAAAAGGTCAAAGGTTTTGAAGACTTTTCAAATGCACTGGAAATAATACCAATAAAAAATGTATCACAGTCCACAAAAACAAGCCCTCACACAGCTCTGTAGACAGAAATATAAAAGTTATCAGTGTCAGACTGAAAAAAGCCTTGCGGTATGCCACCTTTTAATGGCTAAAAAACCATAAGCAATGGTGTTACATACTGTAGCAAGCATTCTGGACAACTTAGTGTCTGAAGAAACTGCAATATATCTATACAAGGAGCAGAGACATGGTGTAATAAACGGACATTTGAAATTTAACAGAACAACCAAAAAGATTTTGGTATCTTGGAAGATCTTTTTGCTATTCTTCTGTTATTTTTCAAATGTCCATTTATTACACTGCAATAAACCCGTTTTCTACTAGCCTAAATGATACTAGCCACTATATAGGGGGAAAAAGTAATTGGTCTTGAAAAGGTTACAATTATCTAAAATAATAATCCTAAAGTAATAATACTATTTACTAACAGGTTCATTTTAAGGCATATTATCTAGTAAAATGTATTTAATACTATAATTTGTAAGGATTAATCCATTATCATAATTCTTTGAGTCCCATAAATCCTATTCATATCATGATGGTAATTAAAGGGAACCTGTCATCAACTTTATGCTGACCTCATTGAGAATAGCATAAATTAGTGACAGAAATGCTGCGGTGTGTCTCTCTTGAACTAAAAGTGAGTGGTTGCTGAGAACCAACATCATAGACATTGCAGCCCAGGCCTTGAAAAGAGTCAAATCTACCTGAGAAGAGTCATGGTTATTCCTAATCTCCTGCTCTCCCCACCCATCTGCTGATGATTGGCAGTTCTGTCCTAGAGAGAGAGGGAGAAAACTAGATAGAAGACTGTCAATCATCATCAGGTGGGCAGGGAGAGCAGGAATTCATGAATAACCATGACTCTTCTCGTGAAGATTTGACTCTTTTCCAGGCCTAATCTGCAATGTTTGTGATGTTGGTTCTCGGCAACCACTTACTTTTAACTTATAAATGACAGACCGCTGAAATCAACTCACCTGTCTCTACTTTATTCTGCTGTTAGTATGGGTAGCATAAAGCTGATGACAGGTTCCCTTTAATATTCATGTAGCACATTGTGCGCTCTACTATTTTGCGTGATTATTTTGGTGTCACTGAGAATGCACATTACATCCCCAAGGACATGTATGCTATTCCAAAATTAGATCTTAACGCACTGTTGCCAGCTCCATTCCTTTAGCCTTGGGATCAGTGATTTCCCCAGTAGTAAACACGTTGCTTCCATGTGTGATGCTATGTCGCGCATCAAAACAGAAATGCATAAAGCACATTAAATACAATATATAATGGTGCCATTTAGAAAATGTAAGCTGGGCATGTCACAAGTTTACACATACTAGTTTTTATCTTGTCCCATTCCCTTGTTCTTTTTGGTAAATCATGTGGATGTCACTCCCACATCAGGATCATGCCCTGTCTGTACTTTCTTGGATTAATAAACAATTAGAAAATAATCCTAAACTGGAGTAGAAACATCCACTTGGCAACCCATGGGCATGTTCTTGTTAATGTTTCCATTCATTTAAACTAGAGTAGTGCATAGTAGACAACTACTGTAAAAATAAAGTCAGATGTCAAAAATGCTGAGGAAACTCTCCAAAAGAAATGTTAAAGAGGTTATCCTATGACTAATGTAAAAAAAATGAAAATCAGACATCAGATAGTACATGTCTCTTTTTATCAAAGCTAGGACCAGCCCTGTACCTCACATGGATCCAGAGATCTCTCCATAGATTTATATCAAGCTGACAGCTCAAGGGGAGTGTCTTTTTTGCTGAAGCTCAGGAAGCGTGTCCATGCTCTACCTATCACATCTCAGGAGGGAAGGATGAAACTGAGCAAGTGCGGCCTTCTCAATGAGCAGGACAAATAAATAAGCAAAAATAACAAACAGCAGGTGGCGTTATACAGATACATTTTATTGAATAACTCAGTGGTTACGTTACATTTTTAATTACATGCAATTACAAAAGTATTCAGATCCAGGTGCTGTTTTGAAAACTGTAGAATATTTTCGTGAGACAACCCCTTTAAATATGCTGTAGATACTATAATAATATAATCATTATATATTGTAATGAATATATATATATATATATATATATATATATATATATATATATATATCAGACATTACTCTATATTACATCTAAATAGCTTTTCTGTATAAGTGTATGAGTGGCTAGGTAGATTGATCTAACAGCACAATAAAGGTTTTATACGGACCAATGTTTCAGGCAGTTATCGGGAACAAAACCAAACTCTCCTGAATTGTCTCATTAGCAGAGTAGATAATTCTGTATTTACATGAAGCAATCACCTCTAATGTTTACACAGTCCCATCTATTGCAGAGTAACAATATTAGGTACCAGCTGAAAGACATGATAAGGCATGAGCGAATCGACTTCGGATAAAACATCCGAAGTCGATTCGCAAAAAACTTCGTAACAAAACTGCAGGAGCTCCGTACAGTATTAGAATATATTGGCTCAGATGAGCCGAAGTTTTTGCTTTGCGAAGTCTCACGAGACTTCGCGTAAAAATGTCATAAATTAATTTGTACTGTAAAAAAAAAAATAATACATTTCCTGAACTCAGGTCATAAGTATGCGTTGGTGTCTTCTCAAACAGTTGATCGGTGGGGATCCCGGGTGTTGGACCACCACCAATCAGATACTGATGACCTCTCCAGATGATAGGTCATCAGTAGAGATGTGCAAATTTCTTCAAAAAATTTCTTCTTTTTTGTAAATAGTGGGTGCAATGACTGTTACAGGCAGGTGTGTGTGTGTGTGTGTGTGTGTGGGGGGGTGGGGGAACCAAACCAAGCGTAGGAGGGAAAGGAGATTAGACCTAGAAACTAAGAAAGGAAGATGGACACTTCCTACAAGAAACCCTGGCTCAAGTGCTGTCTATCTACCAGTATGAACAGGTAGGCAAGTTCATACACAAGAACCTAAACACCGGACTGACCCTATAGGACCCTGGAACTAATGACAGGAATGAGTCTACCTGTTCCTCGAAAAGGAAGGACGAACAGGAGTCTCCCTAAGGCCTAATAACAAAACAACAGGAGGGAAAAGGAAACTTATCTTTCAATGAAGAAATAAAGGCTCCAGGATCTCAGCTGAAAACCAAACTGCTGCACACCACAACAACAACTGAAGCTATAAACCGCAAGGAATAGTGGGAGAAGAAGCAATAAATAGGGGAGGGACAATTACCACACCAGTAACACCTGAGGGAAAAGGGTGTGGTAAATACCAATAACAAAAAGGGAAAACATGTCAGATTATACCACGTGTTGCCAATCTGACAGACCTCCTGTTATCTGTCATAGGAATGTCAGTGGCAATGACAGGGAGCTGCCATAGCACCGCTCCTCATCATTGTACCACTAAGATCCCGCGTTCATATATGATTGCGTCATCTGAGAGTAAAAACTGTGTAAAATTAACAGGGGGAAAAAAATTAATCATACGTACCGCCTCAATTTTCTCACGACGGGCTGGCCACCGCCATTGTGCTTGAAGATCTGGCACAAAATCTCACGTGACCCGTGATTACATCGTCAGGCAGGCAGGTGTGGTGACGTCATTTTGGTCAAGATCTTTAATCAAGATGGCGGTGGCCAGCCCGTCACAAGCAAATGGAGGAGGTAAGTATGATTTTTTTTTTGTGTGTGTGTGTTTTACACTATTTCAGGTTAAATTGATTTGCTACCGCGAAGCACGAGGAAATTCAGCTTCGCTCAACTCTGGTCATCAGTATTAAAATTTTAGAAAACCCTTTTAACATTGAGTACGGTAACTTGCAGGTAGTAGCTACTGTATTATATGACAGTCATACATTTCTTTTTCTTGAATGGCTTTTACAAAGCATTTGTTACTTTGCACAGACTCTACGCTTCTATTTTTGCCCTGCAAAATCGCTATATAAACCTTACAATCCACCCCGTTTCCATTGAAGATAATGTGAAAAGGTTGGGAAGGCCAGCAGTGAGTCTGCACTCTACAGAAATCCAGCTGTTAGATTCCATTTACAGCCAGACACTGGTAACACATCATTATTGCTAACTTTGGACAAATCACCAACATGCACTGAGACAAGCTCCGATATGCAGCTCTTTTCGAAATGGATGCTGTGGCTACAAAACATATTTTATTGTTAAAAGAAAAAAACATTCTATAAAGTTCATCAATATGTGTGAAAACTGTAAAGTGTTGTAAAGCAGATTGTTTTTTTTCCTAACCAAACAGGAAAGACAAACCAATTAGAGATGAGCGGGAATCTGATTCATTACGAATTTCGTATAAATTGAATCCGAATGACTCACACAAAATGGCGCCTGTGTCATTTTACTATGAAAATTAGCAGTAAACAGGGCAGGGAGGATGAAGGATCACATGACCCTTAAAAGTTAGGTGGAAACAGGGCAGGAAGGATGAAGATAGAGGATCACATGACCCTGGGTTTATCCTGATAAACTCCTGCACCAGCTTCATTTCTTTCTGTACATTGACAGCCAGCCTTTTTTTAAACTTCAAGTTTCTACAGTTCAACAGTGTTTTATAGGCTTATTCCCAGCACCTCCAGCACCAGTGCCATATATTTTGCCATAAACCCTGCACAATTGTTCCTTTTTCTTACTAGAAACCAGTTGCAATTTTGCTTCCATTTATAATTGAGCAGTTCAGCTCATTTTACCAAAGTGACTCACACAAAAATCCGAATCCGAATGACTCACACAAAACGGTGCCTGTGTCGTTTTACTATGAAAATTAGCAGTAAATAGGGCAGGGAGGATGAAGGATCACATGACCCTTAAAAGTTAGGTGGAAACAGGGCAGGAAGGATGAAGATGGAGGATCACATGACCCTGGGTTTATCCTGATAAACTCCTGCACCAGCTTCATTTCTTACTGTACATTGACAGCCAGACTTTTTTAAACTTCAAGTTTCTACAGTTCAACGGTGTTTTATAGGCTTATTCCCAGCACCTCCAGCACCAGTGCCATATATTTTGCCATAAACCCTGCATTTTACCGAAGTGTTCATAGCAAGTGTAACTGTCATAAATAAAAAACAATTTTAGCACGTTACTGCTTCTGCAGGATTATGCATAAAACAATCTTTAGTTTATTCTCATACCATAGCTTTCCTCGAGCTTTTCCCTTAGTTATGGCTGTTTTGAATCCTACAATATGGGGATCTTCTCAAGATGGCTCCTCTGCCAGTTCTCTGAGGCCAAAACTGCCTTCCCTCACTTCACATACACACTTGCTGTAGCCAGCAGCTCCCTGCCAGCCAATCAGATTGGATTACTCAGAGACACGCCTCCTCACTCTGAAGCCTAATGCAGGCATGCAGTGTGGAAGACCGCCCCTCTGTCTTCTGTTTACACTAAAGGGAAGACAGACAAGCCATTTCAAGGGTCTTTTAAGGGACCAGTGGAATGGGACAGGGGACATTAATGAAAGCTGTTATTATAAGGCAATACAGATCTTTTGCCAATCATTGACAGACCAACTCAGGTATACACATCTAGATCTAATAAACTGGCAAATAAAAAAATATGACAGTTACACTTTAGTTGTACCTCTTTTAATTACCGAAACCTATTTCAATTTAGCTACAGTTTGTAACTACACATTTCAGTATATCAATATTCCAGTGATCTAATGCATTATATTGTGTCAATATACTAGTTATTTAAAGTATTTTATAGCTTTCATATATCAGTTATTTAATACATTATACATGAGGATTTTCACACACCACCGACTGAGGCCGTTGAATAGATGAAAATATGCATCACTTTGCTGCTCGTTGGAATTTAGGGAAGCCAGTCTAGCAATAAACTCTATTTCCCCTCCACATTGGATCTCTTACTTATTAGTGTTATAATGGCTTTGCTTCTTCTAGGGAAGTTATGGCTTATACCAAGAGCACAGTAAGGCACTGGCGTTCATGAGAATTTATTTCAAGTGCATCAACTTTGTCTTTATAACCTTTGATATGTGCATCTGACAGGGAAATATGGAGCATAAAGGGATAAAATGAGAAGCAATGGATAATTATACTGTCCTGAAAAATGAAGAAATAGAAGCCCCTCAATAACAGTGCCATTACAACAGAGAACACCCACTTCGCCTACAATGTAATCTGTTTGTTTCATAACTATAATGATTTATTTTGGAGGCTATCCGAAATTCTGCAAACGGCTCTGGCGTAATGCCACTTTAATAAGCACTAGCATAGTACGCCTGCCGAGAGTGCTGAATAGCAAGATTAGGAAAAGAAATATTACACCAATTACATGAGGGTATTAAACACACATGGGAAAAAAGCATTCTCTTCTTGGAAAATGGATCATACTTTTCTTAAGCCTTCCAATGCTTGAAGGGACAGTAAGCATTATTCCTCAGACTTCTAAAACTTTGATAACAGTAATGATTTATTTTGAAGGATATTCAAAATTTTGGAACAGCTCTCCACAAATTAGATGAAGTATTACAAATGATATGAAACAAGGCACTATGCACAGTACATAGCCTATGTGTCTTCATGCCATGTTCTGCCATATGAATGCCGCTGCACATTCGTCATCTGATGGAGCATGTGTCACGAGGGGAAGACAAGGGTGGTGAGCCCTGCGCTGAACCCCTCCTTCTTTCCCTGCCTACTTGCCTCAGTCGGCCCTAGGTAGCCGCGGACAACCACGAAGGCGGTCCCTACACTGGATAAGTGCGCAGGAGGGAAAGGGAACACAGGGACGGACACAACACAGACAGGACAAACACAATGGAAGAGTAGTCAGCAAGCCGGGTCAAACACAGGAGGTCACGTAAATACCAGGGGTGAAACAAGAGAGAGGTCAAAGTCCAAAATCCAAAAGTCCAAATCCAAATAACTGTCCAAGCACAAAGGTCGCACGAGCACTGATCAAAGGGGTAACTAATCACAGGCGATTTGAGAGGGCAACTGGACTGCTTTAAATAGCCCTCCAATGGGTCATGTGACGGGGCCAGCGTCACATGACCTCATTTGCATAATGAGCGCTGGCCAAACGTGACCAGCGCTCAAATATGCACAAATTTGGCCATGTGGCGTGGCCAGCGCCACATGACCCAATACAAAAGGGCAACTTATAATATATATACCTTCTGAGCGCTGGCTTGCCGGGCCAGCGCTCAGTACCGCCCACTGCTCGTGTCTAGGGGGGCGGGGACACCGGGCACGCAGCATCCGGAAGCGCGCCCGACGCTCCCCGCCTCTCGTCACCATGGAGACGAGGACGCATGTCCGGCGGCGCTGCATAGCGGAAGTCCGGCGGCGCTGCAAGCGGGGAGCGCGCCGCCAGTCTTCCGTGACAGTACCCCCCCCCCCTTCACGAGGGGCCACCGGACCCTTACCAGCGGGAGCAGGTTTATCAGGATGCTGCAGATGGAATTTCCGGATGAGTGAATCTGCATGCATCCTGGTTAAGGGCACCCAAGACCTATCCTCCGGCCCGAACCCCTTCCAGTGTACCAGGTACTGAAAGGAATTCCGAACCCTCCTCACATCAATAATTCTAGCAATCTCGTGCTCCACTTGACCCTCCACCTCGACCAGAGGCGAGGACTGTTCCTCTGGACCAACGGGAGCAACATAACGTTTCAACAAGGACATATGAAAAACATTATGAACGCGAAGGGAGTCGGGTAAACATAATTCAAACGATACCGGATTGATCACCTTGGTGATCCTGTATGGACCAATGAAGCGAGGCGCAAACTTATAAGATGGTACCTTCATGCGTAGATTTCTTGTCGACAACCATACCATGTCCCCCACCTTGAAATTCACACCCTTAGAACGTCTCTTATCAGCCTTTGTTTTTTGGATACCTTGGGCCTTTTCCAGGTTCAACTGAACCTGTGCCCAAACTGTGCACAGTTCTTGAGAAAAAACATTGACCTCTGGAACAACCGAAGAGGATGAGGAAAAGGAACCAAAGCGCGGATGAAAGCCCATATTACAGAAGAAAGGTGAAACCCCAGAGGAGGAATTCACTCGGTTATTAATAGCAAATTCGGCCAGAGACAGGTATCTGGCCCACACAAGCTGGTTATCTGTCACATAACATCTGAGATACTGCTCAACAGATTGATTAAGACGCTCAGTCTGACCATTGGTCTCCGGATGAAAGGCCGACGAAAAGGACAAAGATACTTCAATCCTCTTACAGAAAGCTCTCCAGAATTTAGACACAAACTGCACCCCCCTGTCCGATACAATATTCTCTGGAATACCATGCAATTTAATTATGTGGTCCAAAAATACAGACGCCAAGACCTTAGCAGAAGGTAACTTACACAACGGAATAAAATGACACATCTTGCTAAATCTGTCAACCACAACCAAAATCACAGTTTTACCCTCAGAGCAAGGTAAATCCGTGATGAAGTCCATGGACAAATGCGACCATGGTCTGCTAGGTATGGGTAATGGACGTAACTCACCCATAGGCCGTGTCTTGGGATTCTTGGACCTGGCACAAGTGTTGCACGCAGTTACGAAAGCCTGAACATCCCTGGAAATCGATGGCCACCAATACTGCCTAGAGACTAACTCCCTGGTGGCATTGATACCAGGATGTCCACATAATACAGAGTTATGGCACTCACCCAGTAGTCGCAAACGCAAATGAGCCGGCACAAACAATTTGTCATTGGGGGTACCAGTGGGAGCGAGATGCTGTCCTGCTGAAATTTCGGATGCTAGATCAGACGAGGTAGCGGCCACGATGATGTCAGCCGGCAGGATGGGCTCAGGAGGAACGTCAGGAGGCTGATACGCCTGAAAGCTCCGGGATAAGGTGTCAGCCTTAATGTTCTTGCTTCCTGGTCTAAAGGTGACACAAAAATCAAAACGAGTAAAAAACAGAGCCCACCTCGCTTGTCTAGGATTCAAACGTTTAGCAGACTCTAAAAACATAAGATTCTTATGATCCGTGAGGACCACAGTGCGATGTAATGCCCCCTCCAGGAAGTGACGCCACTCCTCAAATGCCCATTTAATGGCCAACAACTCCCTATTACCGATATCATAGTTCCTCTCAGCAGACGAGAACTTGCGGGAGAAAAAGGCACATGGCTTAAGATTAGTTAAGGTGGAGGACCCCTGGGACAGTACTGCCCCTACCCCATCCTCAGATGCATCCACCTCAACAATAAAGGGCTCATTCTGATCAGGCTGGATTAACACAGGGGCATTAGTAAAACACTGTTTTAGCTTCTCAAAGGACTTCAATAGCTGCAGGGGGCCAATTAACTAGATCCGCTCCCTTGCGAGTTAAATCTGTAACTGGTTTGATCACCAACGAAAAGTTTTAAAAAAATTTGCGATAGAAGTTCGCAAATCCTAAAAATCGTTGGAGCGCCTTAAGGGAGGAGGGTCGCACCCAATCAAGGATGGCCTGCACCTTAGCTGGGTCCATTTTGCAAGAAAAAGGGGTCAAAATGTATCCTAAAAAGGCCACCTCCTGAACGCCAAAGATACACTTCTCCCCTTTGACAAATAGTTTATTCTCACGTAACACCTCTAACACCTGCCTGGTATGAGAAACGTGAGATTTCCAATCTGCCGAAAAAATAAGGATGTCGTCAATGTAGACAATCATGAACCTCCCAATAAAAGGTCTAAAAATGTCATTAACAAAATTCTGGAACACCGCGGGTGCATTGCTTAGCCCAAAGGGCATTACTAAATACTCATAGTGCCCCTCAGGGGTATTGAAGGCAGTCTTCCATTCATCCCCCTCCCTGATTCTAATCAGGTTATAAGCTCCCTTCAAATCCAGCTTAGAGAACCAGCAGGCGCCTTGAATCTGGTTCAGTAAGTCAGGGATAAGGGGCAGCGGGTACCTGTTTTTGACCGTGATCTTGTTAAGTTCCCTGTAATCAATACAGGGCCTCAATCCTCCATCCTTCTTACCACAAAGAAAAATCCGGCCCCCATGGGGGAAACTGAAGGCCGGATGTGACCCTTGGCCAGACTCTCCTTAAGATAATCCCTCATGGATTGACGCTCAGGAGTGGAGAGATTGTAAATACGGCCCTTAGGATACTTAGAACCCTCAATAATATCAATGGCACAATCATATTGCCGGTGAGGAGGAAGGAACTCAGTCTCGGACATGGAGAATACATCCTGAAAATCTCTGATATATCCGGGCAGGGTAAGAGACTCAGTGGTACCTCCAAACTGCAATACTGATTTGCAACATTTGGAACAATCACCTCCCCATTTCTCTAATTCACCTGCAGGCCAGTTGATCACAGGGTTGTGGTGCTGTAACCACGGCAGACCTAAAACGAGGTCCGCGGGTAAATCCCTTAGGACAAGGAAGGAGCAAGTCTCAGTATGGGAAATTCCCACCGTTAAGGAAAGCTCGGGGGTACAAAACTCCACTCTCCCATTATTTAATGGTGTGGAATCTAAAGCAATGATTTGAATTACCTCCCTTAAAGGAACTAGCGGAATACCCACAGATTGTACAAAATCAAAATTAATAAAATTAACGGCAGAACCTGAATCAACAAATGCTTGACCAACCCCCTTAATTTGATCATAGGTAACAGAGATAGGTAGCAAAACTTTCCTTCTTACCACCGCTGGAGTTACCTTACTTCCCGCTGGAGATCTCCTAGAGGGCGGAAGTTTGGGACACTGCTGGAGCCAGTGGTTCGTTTCACCGCAGTAAAAACAGGCTCCCTTCAGGCGTCTCTGGTCCCTTACGGTTCCACCTAACTGCATGGGCTCCTCAGGAACTCTGGTAGGAGATGGACTTGGAAGAGGATTTTCAGGCAAAACGGCAACCTGAGGGATGCTAGAACGTTCCCTCAGTCTCTCTCTCACCCGTCGGTCTAGCTTAATGGCTAAGGTCATGGTCGCCTCTAAGGAATCAGGAGTGGGATAACATACCAGGAGGTCTTTCAGTTGGTCAGACAACCCCACCCGGAATTGACTTCTTAAGGCTGGGTCATTCCATCCAGAAGAGACACACCACTTCCTAAACTCTGCGCAATAATCCTCTACTGGACGGTTACCCTGCCGAATGTCCCTGAGCTGAGACTCAGCAACTGCAGCCAAGTCGGGCTCCTCATATAACAGGCCTAAGGCCAGAAAAAACGCGTCCACAGTCAGCAGACTAGGGGAGTCAGGGGGTAACGAAAAGGCCCACTCCTGTGGATCACCCTGCAGCAAGGAAATTATTATTCCCACCCGCTGCTGCTCGGAACCCGAGGAGTGGGGGCGTAAGCGGAAATATAATTTCACACTTTCCTTAAAGGAACGGAAGGTCTTCCGGTTCCCCGTAAATCGATCCGGCAGCTTACCATGAGGCTCCACGATGGGGCTGGATGTAGAGGGAGCCACTATTGGTACGGATTGGAGCTGCTCCTGATGCTGGAGCCTCTCGGCCAGATCCTGGATCGCTTGGGCCATCCCTTGAACCTGGTCCGTGAGGGCCCGCAACTGCTCCATAAATTTTTTATGGCCTGTGATTCTGTCACGAGGGGAAGACAAGGGTGGTGAGCCCTGCGCTGAACCCCTCCTTCTTTCCCTGCCTACTTGCCTCAGTCGGCCCTAGGTAGCCGCGGACAACCACGAAGGCGGTCCCTACACTGGATAAGTGCGCAGGAGGGAAAGGGAACACAGGGACGGACACAACACAGACAGGACAAACACAATGGAAGAGTAGTCAGCAAGCCGGGTCAAACACAGGAGGTCACGTAAATACCAGGGGTGAAACAAGAGAGAGGTCAAAGTCCAAAATCCAAAAGTCCAAATCCAAATAACTGTCCAAGCACAAAGGTCGCACGAGCACTGATCAAAGGGGTAACTAATCACAGGCGATTTGAGAGGGCAACTGGACTGCTTTAAATAGCCCTCCAATGGGTCATGTGACGGGGCCAGCGTCACATGACCTCTTTGGAAAATGAGCGCTGGCCAAACGTGACCAGCGCTCAAATATGCACAAATTCGGCCATGTGGCGTGGCCAGCGCCACATGACCCAATACAAAAGGGCAACTTATAATATATATACCTTCTGAGCGCTGGCTTGCCGGGCCAGTGCTCAGTACCGCCCACTGCTCGTGTCTAGGGGGGCGGGGACGCCGGGAACGCAGCATCCGGAAGCGCACCCGACGCTCCCCGCCTCTCGTCACCATGGAGACGAGGACGCATGTCGCGTCCTCGCTCCGAGATAGCGGAAGTCCGGCGGCGCTGCAAGCAGGGAGCGCGCCGCCGGTCTTCCGTGACAGCATGCCAGAGATCCTACAGAGGAAAAACTCGGTGTGCCTCTGTAGTCACAGTAAGTGGCACATTTGTGCTGAATTATTACACTGGGTAGATAAAACTGCCTATATGCTATATTTCCTTGTATAAGTGATCTCCAAGGAAGGGAACCTTGGGAGTTGTTTTTGAAACCACTGTAGAGCCACAGTGTAAAAATCACTGCTAATACTACATTATTCAAGGTAAAGTCAATCTGGATGGAGAAATTGTGGCCTAGGGACATTGCCCTTTGCCTTCTACCTTAACAGGTTATGATTTGTATAATGGTCTCAATGGTGGAAAAGTATGCTTCATTAGGATCTTCTCTGCCTTTTGGACTCTTCAATTAATAGTCACTATGGCCTTGATTTATCAAAACTAGTGGAAAGGAAAACTGGCTTAGTTTCCCATATAAACCAATCAAATTCCACTTTCATTTTCCAAAGGAGCTCTGAAAAATGAAATATACAATGTGATTGGTTGCTATGGGAAACTATGGGACAGTTTTCCTTTATACCAGTTTTGATAAATCAGCCTATAAATATACTAATAAGGGTTAGAAACACCAAATGGAGACTATAGATGGATAGTTAAAAACATATCCTCTATGCACATGATAAGGGATATGTTCTAATAAGTAGGGGGCCGGACCACTGGGACAAGCACTGATCTCAAGAACAAGGGTGCTACGTCCCTCACCTATAAATGGAGTGGTATTTAAAGGGGTTGTCCCAGCTCCTGGATCTGAATACTTTTGTAATTGAATTTCATTAAAAATTTAGCATAGCCACTGAGTTATTGAATAAAATGTATCTGTATAGCGCCACTTAGCGTTTATTTTTTCTTATTTCTTTGTCCTGCTCACTAAGAAGGCCGCACATGCTCAGTTTCATCCTTCAACTGCCTCCTGAGCTGTCATAGAAGAGCTGAGACACACACCCTTAGCTGGAGCAGAAAAGACACTCCCCTTCAGAACAATGAATGGGGAGATCTCTGGATCCATGTGAGGTGCAGGGCTGGTTCTAGCTTTGTTAAAAAGAGGTTGTTATTTGCTATATAATATCTGATTTCAATTTTTTTCATTAGTCATGGTATAACCCCTTTAAGCATGCACAATTTCCGCTCCAGGCAGTTCTATGAGCTTGCCAGAGATAGCCAAGTACAGAGGTCAGCTACTTCTGGCAGTCCTGTAGAGATAAATAGAGTGGCATTCAACATGCTTAGTTGCGGCTCCATTTTTGTGGGGACACAGGGCACCTGTTCTCGTAATTGGGGAGTGGACCACCACTGATCACACCACTGATTTTAAATATCAGGAGAAGCTCTTGAATTCTGCATTTGGAAGACCTTTCCAAAATCTTAATTTGCATTGTACTCTAGCCTATTACATTCTCTTGTCTTTACTGGCAATAAAAGTTTTTTTTTTGCTTCTTTCAGGTCTGTCTGATCGGTGACTGCGTTGGAGGTATACTGGGTTTTGATGCTCTGTGTTACAGTGCCAAGACACCGGGAGAGAGTCAAAACAGCAGCCGGAGAGGCAGCGTCAGCAGCATACAGGTACAATACCAATGAGATGTGCACTTAAAGGGTTTTCCCAGATTTTAATAGTGATAATAGGTCATCAGTATGTGATCTGTGGGGGTCTGACACCTGGGACCCCTGGCAATCTGCTGTTTGAGATGGTACTGGCGCTCCTGTGAGCACAGCAGCTTTTTCCGTGCTCACCAAGTGCAGCGCATTACATTGTAAAGTGGATGTGCTTGGTACACACTTCTATTGGGCTGAGCTGTGCCTAGGCCATGTGACAGATGAATGTGTCATCACTGGCCTAGGAATAGCTGAGAGAAGGATGCAAACAGCTGATCGGCGGGGGTCTTGGGTGTCGGACTACCACCAATCAGATACTAATGACCTCTCCAGAGGTTAGGTCCAGTCTGTATTAAAATTTTGGAAAACCCTTTTAACATTAAGTACGGTACATTGCAGTTAGAAGCTACTATATTATATGACAGTCATACATTTCTTTTTCTTGAATCTCTTTTGTTACTTTGCACAGACTCTATGCTTGTAATTTTGCCCCACAAAAGCTCTACATAAAGCTTACAATCCATCCTGTTTCCATTGAAGACATTGTGAAAAGGTTGGGAAGGCCAACAGTGAGTCTGCACTACAGAAATCCAGCTGTTAGATTCCATTTACAGCCAGACACGATCAGATACTGATGACCTATCCTGAGGATAGGTCATCAGTATTAAAATCTCAGATAACCCCTTTAATCATGATTTTTCTAATAGGATTTGCTCTTGACCTGAAGAAACCTTTTCAATATTGATGGATCTGTAATATTGAGAACATGGGAATTCAACAGTTTAAACTATTAACAAAGGAAAAAAGAACATAATAATTTAGCACTGTTGTCCACAAATCACAGACATAATAGAGGAAATTATCACATAGTAAACATACCTAAAACCCAAGGCAGTTCCTGAGATTTCGGCTACTTTCACAAATGTGTTTTTCCTTTCTGGTATTGAGATCAGTTTTGTTCCCATTCATTCAATGGGGACAGAACTGAACAGAACGAAGTGCACCAGAATGCATTCTGTTCCATTTGGTTGAGATCCCATGCTGGACAGAATGTTTTCCTGTATGGCATGGGATGCAGAGCCAGACGGATCTGGCATTAAACACAATGTAAGTCAATGGTGCCAGATCCGTTTTCTCAGCGCCCATTGACTTACAATGGTTTTAGTGCCGGATCCATCATGACTATTTTAGAGGTAACACAACCGGATCCATTCATAACAGATGCAGCTGGTTGTATTATGATAATGGAAGCATTTTTGCTGATCCCTACCGGATCAGGCAAAAACGCAGATGTGAAAGTAGCCTTAATAGCACAAGATAATCCCCAATCCCACAGGGAGATCCTGAGATTTAACATGACTAGATGATTCCTAAACCTAAAGGAGATCCTAAAATTTAGTATGACTAGATAGTCCTCAGATCAGTTTGAGGGCTAGACAAGCAAAGAGTGAAGGGCCTATACTGTACCTTCTCAGTGGAGTCCGGCGAAAGAGGCAGTTTTCAGACATTCAACTGTCAACTATTCAGTAAAAAAACAAAAATAATGTTTTCTCAGTAATGTCAACAAAAAAGTTACATTAGAAACACATGTTTTTTAAAGAACCTTTTGTCCATGAGAATGTAACTGAGCTGCAATATCAGACCCAACCTCCTACCACCCTCTTAAAACATAAGTACAGCCAGTTGATTGAATATTTCTAATTGCAACATTTTGTCCGGCTGCCCCCATCACTCTGCTAAGCTATGCTCCATCACAACTCTAAGCTCCACCCTGCCATGTGACTTAGCTCCATCCCATAAAACCATTAAGTTTTACCCTTATTACCCCTTTTACCTCTGTTACCCCTTCTAAGCCCCACTCTCAGCTAAGCATTACAAGCGGGTCACTTTTGCAACTGCTCTACAACTGGGAAGGGCCCCCTCAAACCGTGGGCTCTTGTGCGGCTGAACCGGCTACACAAGTGGTATGTTTGCACCTCTAGTCATTTTTTCAGCCCACTGGTTGTAGCTATCAGGGGACTTCCCTATGTTTGGTGCCAAGCATTTGTCTAATTTTATGGTGGTAAAGTCCACCCTTGAGTCAACTAGGACATAGCACAATAACAAAGAAATCAGTCAAATCTCCCACTTTAAAGGAAACTATATTGCCAGTTTACTTAACCACAACCAATGCAACCAGTATTTTCTCATCCTTTATTTAACTACCAATGTAATTCCCTTGGCAATGCCTATAAAACAGTTTATGCTTAGTAGCCAACAGGGGTGGACTGGGAACTTAAAGTGACCCTGAAAAATTAATAAAAGTAGCCCCATGTTGTTGGTGAGTCCAAATTGACAGAAGGTGGGACAACATGAGTAGTGAGGCCCAACACAAGTAGACAGAGACAACAGAAGTAGGCATGGCCAGCAATACCGCAGTACAGCACAAAATATCACCCCAGCAGAACCAAATACCCCAGTGCAGCATAAAATACAGCTGACTTGTTACAGTATTCAACTGTGTCACTTGAGGACTGCAATATAGTTGAATTCTGGAGGATACCTGTGGCCACTGGCCAGGTGCAAAAGCACCTGATGTTCCTACTGCTGAGAGCATCAGAACGTGGTGTACTGGCTCGTGGCTGTGAGAAGGGCTCGGTTGTCCCAAAACCCACCACCCTCCTCCTCCCCGCCGCCTATGAGCATCGGCCCATCATGAAATTTCCTTGTAGGGTCTATGGCCAGTCCACCCATGGTAGCTAATGTGCACGCACTGTATATGGCATCCCATTGTTTTCTAATGATAACCATGCAGAATGTCAATAAGTAGAACATATATAGTAGAAGTGCAGGGAAAAAAAAAGAAAACGAGAACCTTCAGAATTTTTTATTGGAAAGAATCAATGGCAACAAATGGAACTTTTGTTGAAATACAGACACAATGGATGGAAGAACTGTTATTCTTTTGGAAGACAAGGTCTTTGGACTACATGAAAATATAATAAAGCCTTTCAAAAGGCACAAAGGAAGATTTTAAGTTACACACTAGACGGCTGCCTGTAAGTGCTTTTGGCTTTTCAGCTATCGCGCTCAGAGTTTTCCATACAGCTATTCTATTTCTGTGCTAGATGGGATATTATTGTTATAACTTTCTCTGTGCCAAGAAATACCAGGAGGACCTGCAAACCAGATTATTATACTGATAGACAGAGTGGAAGGAAGGGCCTTCAAGACTTGTAGCAAGGAACGTAGGAATGCAAGCTTCTTCAAACCACGAAGTAAAAAATATTCCTGATAAGGTTCCATCAGTACACTGTAGTTTTTATAGGATCACTATTCAATGAATCCATGAACAAGAAATATGGAAAAATCAAGGATTTATATATACTTCAATGACTGTTACTGGTCAGTCAGTACTGAGCTAACCAGAATATATTGAAACAGGCAATATTGTAACCTTATGTTTTTTCAGTTGTTGCATTAGGTGCTGTGGTATCTGTAATATGATCAATGAGCCAGTCAGCCCAAAAAGCAGTGGTGGTGCCCAGCGACCATATTGGCACCAGTGACACATATTGTAATAGGCTCCTGGAGAAAACACATTTTGGCATCACTGCCACACAGAAAACTTCATCTGTTTTTGTTTTTTTTGAAGGAAAGCTCCACCTTTGATCAATCTCTGTAGCAACCTGAAAACTGCAACAAGCTGCTGCTGACGGATCCGTTATTCTTATGATGTACTTCTGTATAGTATTTTCACTACATAACAATGTCTGGCTGTGAATACATATGCATGTGGGTAAAAATATTATTAGATATACTGTATATTGGTTTTAGGCTACTTTCACATTTGTGTTGTGTTGTCCGGTTTTGAGATCCGGTACAGACTCTCAAAGCCATAGCACAAAGTTCAGTTTTGTCCCCATTGTCAATGGGGACAAAACTGAACAAACTGAACAACGGAGTGCACCAGAATACATTCCGTTCAAGTTTGTTGCGTTCCCATGCCGGACACAAAACCACTGCAAGCAGTGCGGCATGAGTAGCTGAACATGCCGGATCGATATAAAAAACATGTAACAACGCCCATTGACTTACAATGGGTTTAGTGCCGGATCTGGAATATTCATTTTCGATATAATACATCCACATCCATATATAATACATCCATATAATACATCCACATCCAGATGAACTGATGCAGCCGGTTGTATTATAATAACATAAGCGTTTTGCTGCGGTTTTGAGAACCCATGCCGGATCCAAAAGCACAGATGTGAAAGTAGCCTTACTCGGAACTAACTGGTTCACCCCCTAAGTTTAGTTGATCAGGTAGTATACAGTGTGGTGTTATTACTCTCATGTCCTGGAGATGAGGGCCTCGGTAATGTGAAGTAGACTGACTTCTAGGAACACGCATTCCATTTCAGACAATCTCCTTTGAAAGGCCATAGCTGTTAGGCACTCTTAATTGATTCAGTCAAAGCTAGACTGATTGACGTTGGCCTGAAAATAGCGAAGAAGGAAAACTGTGAGGCAGCAGGAAGGCATGACATTGCCCGTTACATTAGCCTACGATAGAATTTCTTTAGCAAAACATATTCATAGAAAAATCCCTATACAGAACTGTACAGGGTTTAAGGGGGCGGTGAATGAGACTAAAGAGAGAACACCCGGTCATGCCCTCTCCCCTCACATTCTAAACTAAGCATAACACAATGCGTCAGAATACTCCTTAAATTTATTAAGGTCAATGAAAATGTTTTTGGCCTTTTGTGACTAGGAGAAAAAGGGGTGTGGTGTGATGTAAAGGGGTGTGGCTTAAGATGCAACATCATGCACCAAATGTTTTGGCAAATATTTGGTGCTGAGTAAAGTTCGATGAAAACGTCTAGGCATGCACCAAATTTATCATCCAACATTTGCCACTGTGATCACGTTAGCACATTAGACTGCTTGGTATAAATATTAGACAGGATTAGTAAATTTGCTCCACTCTATCATTTTTTCCTTGGTTGATTTCTGTAAATTTAATGTGAGGGGAATAACCCTGCTTCTAATCTGCTTAAAATCAGAAGGCAAAAAAGAATTTTGCAAAAATATTGGTTTATTTTCCAAAAAATATGCTGTTAAATGATTAACTTTGCAAAAAATATTTTATCATTATAGGTGCTAACAATTATACAAGGACCTTAAAGTGAAAGGCACTTACTAATGTATTGTGATTCTCCATATTGCCTCCTTTGCTGGCTTGATTCATTTTGTGTTGACTTCAGTTAGTGTTGACTGAATCCACTTCGGGGAAAGTTCGATTTGCCGCAAAGCTGAATTTCCTTGTGCTTTGTGGTAGCTAATCAATTTTCCCTGAATGGCAGTAAAAAATTGAAAAAATATATATTTTTGCCTCATCCGTTTGAGCATGAGCAGCAGGATGCCGCCATCTTGATTGAAGATCCTGCGCAAAATTCCATCCCATGACGTCATCACAGACTGCATGAGATTTTGCGCTGGATCTTCAATCAAAATGACAATGGCCAACGCTTAGTGATCAAATGGATAAGGGTAAGTATGATTTTATAAATTTTTTGAAATTTTACACTGTAATATTAATGTCACATGCCGCGATCAGCTATGAATGCGGCATCTGAGGCGTACAATGACAGGGAGCGGTACAATCGCTGTTCCATGTCACTGCACCCACTACTGCATGGTATTGGTATTTTTCAGGGGGACTGTTTCTGCAGTATAGTGTTAGGGAGCACTGCGGGCACAGTATTGGGGGTGGCAGGATGGGGTGTTGAGAAGATGGGAGAATGATGGAAAAGTGTGAAACGAGGATGTCTGTCTATATCTACATGTCTTTCTAGAATATCTACATCAGAGGAGATGTCACTGGATGTAAGAGATGTGTGGCACTGTATTACTCTGTATGTTTTGCAGCCCTGTATGTAATGTTTTCCAAGTATGTCTTTAACAGTAGCGCTGGAGGGAAGGGGTTAGATTGGGAATTTGGCATGGGGAGTGTTGTTTCAATTTTTATCTCAGACAGCAGAAAGGCTAGGTGCACCCCTGCCCCTTGCCATAAAGCACTGAGAGAAGGGGCGGCCCAAGCTGATCTCTTGCACTAGGGTCCATGAGCCTTTAGGTACGCCTCTGGGTAAAAATGCACTCATTGGCAAAAAAAATAATGCACCAAGCAGGAGCTGTTGAAATAGAATGAAACTTTATAATGTGACTGTAATGAGGATACTGTATATGTAAATTATTACAATAGTAAAGTGAAAGGATGTTTATTGAGGAAAACTGTACTATTGAAAGGAGATTCTATTGGGCTGCCCCTAGCTTGGATACAAGATGAGATTGGCCATAGAGGTATACAGGTTCCACAGTATCCTAGGGCTCTTGCCCACAGATGTTGTAGCTTGGCTTGTAGATCATTTACACTTTTAGGTTGCTGGTACCATAAATGCTTAATTGGTAATAAATCCGGTGGCCAGTCAGGCCAAGGAAGTATTGCAATCTGGTGAAGAAATTCCTGAGAAACCCTTGCTGTGTGTGGGCAAGCATTATCCTGCTGAAAAAAATGCCATTTGGAAACCTTGCTATCAGAGCTAACACGTGTGTCCTGCACATATCGCTAAACTGTTAGTGATCCTTATAACCAATGGCGTAGCTATAGGGGTCACAGCGGTCACAGTTGCGACCGGGCCCCTAAGCCAGGGGGGCCCCGAGGGCCCCCCTTGCCACTTGCAGGGCCGCACCGCCAATTAGGCAGGTGTGGCGCGGCCCTGCACATAGTTGCGGGCGGCGGCGGCGGGGCAGAGAGAGATGAGCGCTTCCATTGTGGAAGCGCTCATCTCCATAGTCATCTGTATCGATACAGATGCCTGTAATGTGGGGCAGGGGAGGGAGAGGCGCCTCCCCTGCCCATTCCTCTGATAGGCTGCAGGCACTAGGCCTGCAGCCTATCAGAGGCCGGCTCAGGCGGCGCGATGACGTCATCGCGCCGACTGAGCCGTACAGCGCGGGACACAGGCCGGAAGAGGCCTGCATCACATCGCTGCCAGCTCCATGGAGGTAAGTATAAGTGTTTATTTTTTTTTTATTGTTGTAGTCTTGGACCGGAGGGAGCTCCATTGGGGGCACATGGGGGCATTTTTACTGGCACATGGGGGGGCACTGGGGGCATTTGTACCGGCAAATAGGGGCACTGGGGCAATTTTCCTGCACTGGGGCATTATTACAGGCACTGGGGGAATTTCTACTGGCACATGGGGGCACTGGGGACATTTTTACTGGCACTGGGGGCATTATCACAGGCATTGGGGCCATTTTTACTGGCACATGGGGGCACTTGATACTGGCACATGGGGGCACTGGGGGCATTTGTTACTGGCACATGGGGGCACTGGGGGCATTTCTTACTGGCACTGGGGGCATTTCTCAATGGCACTTGGGGGCATTTCTTAATGGCATGGGAGCACTGAGGGAATTTTTACTGGCACTGGGGGCATTTTTACTGGCACGGGAGCACTGGGGGCATTTTTACTGGCACTGGGGGCTTTTTTTACTGGTACTTGGGGGCACTGGGGGCATTTTTTACTGGCACATGGGGGCACTGGGGGCATTTTTACTGGCACTGGGGGCATTTCTTAATGGCACGGGAGCACTGGGGGCATTTTTACTGGCACATGGGGGCACTGGGGGCGCAGTTATTTCAGGGGGAAAGTTATGTTTACACTATTACGGGGCACTATTTGCTGGGCGCAGTTATTTTAGGACACTGTGTGCCAATAATTATTGAAGGGCACTATCTGTGTGGTACTAGTGGCACAGTACTGGGGGTGGTAGGATGATTTGTCCAGAAGACGGGAGGATGATGGAAAAGTAGTAAACTAAGATTTTTTTTCTGTCAAACTGCAGAGATGAGAAATGGCTGAAAAATGGCGTCTGGTCTAAAAGGAGAAGATGAGGAAAGAGAAGATCTACATCCGAGGAGACGTCACTGGATGTAAGAGGTATGAGGCGCTGTATTATACTGGATGTAAGAGGTATGGGGCGCTGTATTATACTGGATGTAAGAGGTATGGGGCGCTGTATTATACTGGATGTGAGAGGTATGGGGCGCTGTATTATACTGGATGTAAGAGGTATGGGGCTGTATTATACTGGATGTAAGAGGTATGTGCGCTGTGTTATACTGGATGTACAAGGTAAGGGGCACTGTATTATACTGGATGTAAGAGGTATGGGGCACTGTATTATACTGGATGTACGAGGTAAGGGGCGCTGTATTAGGCTACATTCACACGAACATTGTGTTTTGCAGTCTGCAAATTGCGGATCTGCAAAAAAAGGATGATGTTCCGTATGGCATCCGGTTTTTTTTGCAGATCCACTGTAATAATGCCTATCCTTGTCCGCAAAACGGACAAAAATAGGAATGGACATACAGATGCGGACAGCACACAGTGTTCATTGAAGTGAATGGATCTGCATCTGAGCCGAAAAATATGCAGATCGGAGGCTGCAAAAACAACTGTGGTGTGAATGTAGCCTTACCCTGTATGTTCTGTAGTGATATATGTAATGTTAGGAGGGAAAAGGTTGGGGTGAGAATTTGGCATGGGGGGGGTTCAGTTTTTGACTTGGCCGGCAAAAAAGCTAGGTGCACCAGCGCTGGGGGGGCCCAAGCTGAACTCTTGCACCAGGGCCCATGAGCCTTTAGCTACGCCCCTGCTTATAACACTACTAGAGATGACCGACTGTCATATATGATGGCTCCCCAGATCATCACAGCAACAGTTGTGGCAGTGTGTCACTCCGCAGCAAAGGCAGCATTGAATTGTTAACTACAAGACTTCCATACTCAAAACCAGCCATCATGGGATCCCAAACAGAGCCTGGATTAGTTGCTTTCTGGTTCCAGTCTGTAGCAGTCCAGGTTTCCCATTTACAACACAACTGCAAACAAAGGATATGGTGGTTGGCTGTCAATGGCAGGACACCCAATTTCCTTCTGTTAAGCCCCTTGAAATGGTTAGCAGAGACAGGGATGTGTAATGAAGGTGCTACCTATGTCTAGAAAACTGTCAGAGCTACTCGTGCATGTTGGTGGATCAAATCATCCTCTCTGCTGGTTACAGTTAAATTCTGTAACTGCATTGTGAATGCATGCTTGCTGATGCATAGAGACACAGTTACACAGTTCTCAACTGTGCTGTGTGGTAGCACCCTAATGCTTAGTTTTGACTATAAAGTTGGATCCCAAACGATTTTGGAAATAATATCTTACTTGAAAACCTACTGTACCTAACCTTAGAGAAAGGTAACAATGGAACTTCTAGTCCATGCCAGATGACGTTACCTAAGCTACAGTAGCTAAGCCTGATTAGACTCGGGTGGCTCTTGAACTTGGTTCATAATTACAATAGTTCGACCTACAACCTTTTATCTTGTCTGGTAAATCCTTTATTTTACATTTTGTAATGTCAAGTACTGACGTCGGGATGAAATAAATCCATATTGTAGAGAGTATCAGGTAATGTCAAGCCCCATATTGACAAAGAAAGTAATTGGATGAAATGCATTAGAAAGACTGTCTTTCTCCTGACAATCCTGTCTAGATTGTAACCTTTAGTAGGAGAAAGGGAATGGAAGCTAAATGTGAAGCTGAAGAAATAAATTAGGCAAGAAACTCATCCGAAGACAGCCTTTAAGGCAGTGATAAACTAGGCAACTGCTTAATAAAGATTTCATAGTATAGTGCATTATTAATATTATAGTAAATATTTTAGTCTACTGCAGAGATAAATGTGGTAGAAAATTCGTCACACACAGTGCAGTGTTAGTTGTTCATTTTACAAGCAATAACTGAAACCCTAATCTAATCATATCTGCAAAATTATTCAAATATCCTGGAAATTTATGGAATAAGTTGAAATGACTGAAGTTATATTCCTGAGCTGTCGCTATCTAAAGGGGACCATACCTTACTTGCAGCATGGTCTGTATAGCTGTGGTAGCTGGTCCCTCTGCTGAGTATTACACTGTAGTTTTGCAGAAATCTGTAGTTTTGGTATCCTTCAGTCTTTCTGAAGTAGTAGTCTCACAGATGAGTTGTTTTTCTGATCCCTAATGCCCTAGTGATGGCTAACCTCCAGCACTCCAGCTGTGGTGAAACTATGACTCCTAGCATGCTCCAATCCTTTCTATGGGTTTCTGAGAACAGCCAAGCAAGTGTGCATCTTTTGGAATTGTAGTTTTACCACAACTAGAGTGCCGAAGCTTAGACATCACAGCCCTAGGAGCAGGAGCAATAGGACGCACTTCCTCAATCCTCATTGCCCTAGCTAAAACACTTCTTCCCTGGCAGGCTCCAGCACTCCAGCTGTGGTGAAACTATGACTCCTAGCATGCTCCAATCCTTTCTATGGGTTTCTGAGAACAGCCAAGCAAGTGTGCATCTTTTGGAATTGTAGTTTTACCACAACTAGAGTGCCGAAGCTTAGACATCACAGCCCTAGGAGCAGGAGCAATAGGACGCACTTCCTCAATCCTCATTGCCCTAGCTAAAACACTTCTTCCCTGGCAGGAAGTAGGATAAGCCCACCACTACCAAAAGGGGAGAAATTGGGTGGTTAGCCCTGTCCCAATGCCAAGCTACCTCACATGCTAGTGTACAGTGGAAATATGACCTAAAAACACAAGCATTACATAACTAATCAAACTTTGTAGATACCCCCATGTCTACGGTGCTACAGATATTGGCTGGTAGCTATCTCTTCCAACTGAGCCATACACATAGATTTTAGCTGAGCGTGCATGTGTTCTCAGTAGGGAGGGTAGAATAAGTCGCTGCTAGACTATGGAGATGGCTTTTTTCCCGAGAACAAAATAATGGGTTATTTTGAAAACCAGCAGCCCAATCTTTTTCCTCATGATATCTGCAGTCAGTGGAGATTGGGAAGTCACCATTCATATTAGATGGCTGGCTGATACTGCTGAAATCAGTGAGCTTAGGCTACTTTCACACTAGCGGCAGCACGGATCCGGCGGGTGAAGGGTCCCTCTGGATCTGTGCTGCCGCAGGTGCACGTGTGGGGCTGGAACCATGTTGTATTTTCGTTTACAGTGAATGGGGCCGGAGTGCGGTTCCGGACCCACACGTGCACCTGCGGCAGCACGGATCCGGAGGGACCCTTCACCCGCCGGATCCATGCTGCCGCTAGTGTGAAACTAGCCTTAGCTGACATACAGTACATGTAATGCGTATGGCCTGCTTTAGACTACAGTTTACTGTTAAAATACTGATTAGAGATTAATTAATTTCCCAAATTTGTTTTGGGTCTAATGTAGTTGAAATGACCATCGGATTGATGCGGTTCAAAGAAATTAAATCCAAATTAAAGGTGTCCCAGTTGCCCTGAAAAGTCATGTAAAAGCTCTCAGGTCTACTAAGGCTTCTTTTACATCTCTGTTATTAGGTCTCCAGCAGGGTGGACAAAAACGTTGCTTCCACTGGCTTTTGTCCCGCCGAATCCTGTCATATTTGCCAGGTAGCAGCTGAATCTCAGCCGGATCCCCTTATAGTCCAAGGGACCAGCAGGCATACAATAACATGCCATTATGCCCAATCCAGATAACTCCAGTAGGCTGTTCTCTCTCGGACACCTCTGACAATAGTGTGAAACTAGCGTTAGACAGTATCCAACCCCTTTCAAGCTGCTTGACTCCAGCACAGCATTAGTAATGTCAAAGTGACAGAAACATATATGGCTATAGGTAAGCAGATGGTAGCGAGTGGTAACAAACAGCCTGTTTAAAAACACACTGCACTGTCAGATATTTTTGTTTTTTAATTCAAAAACTATCCCTTTTTGCAGATGTCATCTTCTCTTGTTTTCTGACCTGTAAAATAATGGTCCAGACTCGATTTCACAAACACTAATTCAGGGGCTTAAAGCAATAAGACCTGCTTTGTAGACAGCTAACTGTAAGAAGAGCAGAGATCTGAGAAGAGTTTGTCCAAATGCACAATCCCTGTAATATGATAATTGCAAGCATCTTGGATCTTTTATCAAACTAGTGTAAAGTAGAACTTGCTTAGTTGCCCTTAGCAACCAATAAGATTCATCCTTTCATATTCCAAAGGAGCTGTCAAAAGTGAAAGGTGTAATCTGATTGGTTACTATGGGCAACTAAGCCTGTTCTACTTTACACCAGTTTGATAAATGACCCCAACAGTTTATAAGCACAGTGCTTCTGCTACATCAAACTGTGTTTATAACGACCACCAAATTGCTCCATGGCACTTCAAGGTCCAGATGACACATCGAAAAGACAAAGCAAGTAAGTAATCCAGAAAAAGGTTATGGGTCAGGATCAGGAATCAGTCAATAAAACAAAGATAAATTTAATGGCGAAGCAAAAGATTCACCTATATCTGCAGGAAAGGAGATCAAGCTGGAGTCCCATTTAAAAAGGGGGTGAGGCTGATATCAACCAGAGGCGGTGGTCACCATGGTAATCAGCCACAGCCAGGAACAGGAAGACAAAGCAGATGTTACATCACAACATAATGAAAGTGAATGTAGTTGCCAAAAATCAAGCAGGTTTGGATAAGCAGCATAGCCACGTAGTCCTAGCTTTTTCGTTGCTTATTTAAACTCATCAATATTTTACGTATGACCACTGAAAAAGACAGCAATATAAGAACCAGAAAACGGACCTATTACTCACCTCATCCAGAACTTGGTTGAATGTCCAAATTTGATATGACGTGTTGATGTATAAGGCTAGTTTCACACTAGCATTAGCGAGAACTGACAGGCTGTTCCAGTAGGTAACAGGCTGCCAGGTCTTTCTGGATCCAGCTATTGGCAGAAACTACATGATTGCCCTCGGCCCCATTAACTATAATGGGGAACTGACGGAGATCTGTCCGCAAACCGGCAAATATACCGAGAATCGGCTGGACTAAAATCTCAATCACAATGCCGGATCCAGATAGACCCGGCAGGCTGTTCCTTGCCAGAACAGCCTGTGTGAAACTAACCTAAGACCACAGAAGACAGCAGTGGTCACTCACAGAGCTAATTGCCAGGCTGCAGATGAACTTGCCGTAGTTTCCTATTTTTCACCTGTTTAGGTACTGACCTCATTTACAGATGTAGCGCTGGGGAGTTATCACATCTAGTTAATGCATTATGACTGTGACTGTTAACCCTGTTACATCTGTACTAGTTTGCATACTTAAGGGTACACTGCAGACACTGTGGCGTCCACATGTGTCTTAAACCCTTCCAACGTGAGATGGCCAATAGCCACACAATTTTGCGAGTAAGACAGGTATTACAGATACAGGTATTGCCACCATTGGCCAACACATTTTCACCTTATGGTTGTCTGGAAATATAGTAGTTTTAGGCTATGTTGACGTATGCAATGTGTACGCCAACAGCCTGGTCGGGCAGAAGGACAGACTTCTGAGGTTTACAATATTCAGCACAATCAGACAGGGCTGTACACCACCAGATCCACATTGATTACAATGGAATCGGATGGAGAGCAGGCAACATTCAGACATAAATGCCGGCTTTCGGCCAGTCAAAAAGTTGTGCATCCATTTTGTAGAAGTTTTTCCTCATTGTGGTTATTCACACTACTTGCTATGCTTAATTGATAAGCCTTTATGAGTTGATTGGAGTAGTAAATACATAAATATCCAGATACACTGAGCATACAGAAGTTTAGATGTACTGAACTTTGCTCTCCATCACAATCATGCATTAATACTCCTATTCAGAAGATCCAATCTACATGGATAATAATTTTTATAGCGAGCGACTTAAAAAAAAATCTGAATGGTATTAAAAGAATAAAGAAGGATCACTGACCTCCACTGATCCACCACAGGTGCCGTTGCATCACTGAGTGGAGTTCACGCTGCTCTCCACTTAATGTCCGTGCGCAACACTCAGGAATGGCAGTAGTGAGCAGGGGCGTAGCTATAGGGGGTGCAGAGGTAGCAGTCGCTACCAGACACAGGAGCCTGAGGGGGCCCAAAGACCTTTGGGCTGCATAAGAAGACACTGGTATTATAGAAAGTGCATGCTGGTCAAGTTATACCTCTGGCTGGAGGGGAAGAGTTAGTTCAAGAATTTGGCATGGGGGGAGGGTATGTTTCAATTTTTGCCTCAGGCAGCACAAAGGTTATGTGCTCCCCCGCCTGGCCACAAAGCACTGAGCGAAAGGGGGCCCAAGATGAACTCTTGCACCAGGGCCCATGAGCCCTCTGGTGGTCAGGATGAGTGGAGGTGAGAAATCCTTTTTTTTAACCCAATTAGACGTTTTTTTTATTTTTTGAAAATACTCACTGGATAGCCTCTTTAATAAAATAAATGAGTGAAATACAGCAAAAGTAATAGACTGGAAGAAATGATTTCATTATTCTTGGCTCTGGATCCATATCTGCTTTTGATGAATCATAATTGAAGGTAGAATTGGTCTCCAGGGTGTGGAATAAAAAATGAAAACTTTCAGATCTTCATGTTCAGTGCCTTTATGAAGCCTTTCCCTTCAAAGCTCAGCCATTTGTGCTGCAGTCATCTTCTTCTTAATTCACTAAAAAAAAATTGTAATCAATATCTACCATTTTGTAGATATAGTGGAGCTGTGTCACAACTTCACTCTATACAAGCTGACTAGCTAACATTACCTTTGCCATCCTGCCTGTTTCCCACTCGTTTTCTTATTGCACCACTGTAGTCACCGTCTCTCACATAGCAGACGGGCTTCATTGTGACCGCCTGAGCCGAGAAGCCAGTAACTCTGCCCACAGCCTGAAAGAGTTCTGTGATCTGCATCCCAGACAGTAGCAGGGAGTAGGGAGTCAGATGAGTATTTTTTTGTGCATCACTTTTGGGGAAGACAGTACTGGGGTACCTAAGGGGAAGAATAAGTACTGGGGCACATTGGGTTAGCGATATAAGTAGAGATGAGCGAGTAGTGAAATATTCGAAAGTTCGAAATTCGATTCGAATAGACCGCGATATTCGACTATTCGACCGAATATCAAATCCCATTAAAGTCTATGGGAAAAAAATGCTCGCCACTTGGAAATCTCAATTCGACCACTTGGAGGTCACCAAGTCCACCCTGAAACCTCAGAAAAGGATGCCAACACTGCTGGAATGCAACTGGGACAGCAGGGGAAGCATGTCTGGGTGCATATAACGCGCCCAAGTCGCACTATTACGCCACTATCACAGCCTCTCAACAATACACTCCAAAGACAATATAACCTCTCTGTAAAGTGAGACCATACAAGGAAACCTTCTTTCCTCTACATTGCCATGGACCCCAAGCCAAACTAGACAAAAAAGAAGATAAAATTCTGCACCCCTTAAAATCACGTTGCCTATGACAACCACAGATGGCATAGGCAAGGGGGAAAGCAATCAAGCCATCACTATTTTTCCCTCTGTGCCATCCCTGCCTTGCCCAGGCACATGTCCCAAAACATCATCCACGCCCGAGTAACACGGTTACTGCAAAAGGCCATTTGACCACCAACACTTTGTTTTGAGGCCGGGGATGCTACATCTCCCTGACAGCACACTGGGTGAATGTTGTGGAGGCGGGGACGGGCAAACCTGCTACCCCCACCCAAGTTTTGTGCCTTGGTTCTGTCTGGATTTCCGCAACCCTTACAGACAGCTCGGCAAACCCCTCCTTCTCCTTCTAGATTTGTTAAATCTGTCCACCACCCAGTCAAGTCCACAAAGTCCAGTCTCGTCGATAGCCTGCAGAAACTGCAGGGACCTCACACTGACCCTCCTTCCTCCCACCCTGCCCAATGTTATCAACCCAGTGTTCCCACCCATGCAAGAATCGCAGGAGCTATCTGAGGATTTTGTTTGTTCTGATGCCCAAACACTGGAGCAAGCTCCATCTCTAGCTGATGGTGGTGTGGAACGGGCACTAAAGTGTAAAATGATTAGGGACGATGATGAGACACAGTTGCCAGCAAGGGAGGCTGTTGGAGCAAAGTGAGGCAGTGTAAGAGGAGGTGGTTGAGTATGACGAAGTCAGTGACCCGACCTGGCCCAGTGTCATGTCTAGCAGGTAAAGCAGTGGGGATGTTGAGGGATGCGTAGGACCGCAAAAGGCAGGAAGAGGCTGTGGGCTGGCCAGAGGCTCATGGAGAAGGCAGGCTAGAGCCCGCAGGGCCGCATCTCTTCCCTATAACAGGCCCCCACACAAAGCTCTCCCATCGAGGGCTCTTAGGTCCTTGTTGTGAAAATATTTTAATGAGTGCGCAAAGTTAGCTTGAGGTGAGCCCTCGAAAAAATTATATGGAGGCCCAAGCGGTGAGCCCTTGAAAAAATTAAGTTGAGGCCCAAGAGGTGAGACCTCTTAAAAATTGTTTGTAGGCCCAAGAGGTGAGCCATGATAAAAATTGCTTGTAGGCCCAAGAGGTGAGATATGATAAAAATTGCTTGTAGGCCCAAGAGGTGAGCCATGATAAAAATTGCTTGTAGGCCCAAGAGGTGAGCCATGATAAAAATTGCTTGTAGGCCCAAGAGGTGAGCCATGATAAAAATTGCTTGTAGGCCCAAGAGGTGAGCCATAAATATTTTTTTTTTTTTTTTTTTACGGAGCAATTCTACGGCGGTTAAGGAGGAGGAGGTGGAGGAGGAAATGGCACTTCATACAGATGGCACTTCACTTTTGGCTGCTTTCCACTGTTGGAGAAGCAAAGTCCGGGTCAATCCACTTGCTGTTCATTTTGATTAGCGTCAGCCTGTCGGCACTGTCGGTTGACAGGCGGCTGCGCTTATCGGTTATAATGCCCCCGGCTGCGCTGAACACCCTTTCTGATAGCACGCTGGCGGCAGGGCAGGCAAGCACCTCCAAGGCGTACAGGGACAGTTCCAGCCACGTGTCCAACTTGGAGACCCAGTAAGTGTAGGACGCCGAGGGATCGGGGAGGACAGGGATACGGTCTGCCAGGTACTCCCGCAACATCCGCCGATACTTGTCCCTCCTGCTGATAGCGGGCCCCGCAGTGATGGAAGTTGCACGAGGGGGTGCCATGAACGTGTCCCACACCTTGGAGAGTGTTCCCCTGGTGGCTGTGGGGCCTGATCGATGTTGTGGGACTCTGGGAGACCCTCTCCTCTCTGCCGCCAGCAATGGTGGGTGGGAAAATCTCCATCATGTTCTGCACGAGTTCCCTCTGGTATTCCAGCAATCGATTCGTCCTCTCCTCTACCGGAATAAAAGAGGAGACGTTATCTTTATACCAGGGGTCCAGGAGTGCGAAGACCCAGTACAGTTTGTTCTCCACTATCCGGACAACACGTGTGTCCCGGGAAAAGCAGCCCAGCATGAAGTCAGCCATGTGTGCCAGACTCTGAATAGGCATGACGTCACTGCCCCCACCGGAAGGATCACTTGCCATTTCCTCCTCTTCCTCTTCCGCCTCCTCTCCGCCCCATCCGCGCTGAACCAATGGGACGCACACAGCCTGACTGCTACCCTCGCCGCCAGCATCCTCCTCCTCTTCCACAGCCACCTCCACGTCGTCCTCCTCCTCCTCATCCTCCTCCTGCAACTGCCACCGAGAAGCAGACAAAAGTGTGGTCTGACTGTGTAGCTCCGTTGCGTCTCCTCCTACCCCCGTCTCCTCTGCGTGCAATGCGTTCTCCCTTATTGCGATGAGCGATTCTTTAAGGACGCATAGGAGCGGGATGGTTACGCTCACTATAGCGTCCTCGCTGCTTACCTTTTTAGTGGACTACTCAAAGATACGCAGTACATCGCATATGTCTGCCATCCATGGCCACTCGTGGTTGGCAAACTGAGGGAGCTGAGTTGGAGGCACGCGTGGATTCATGATCTGGTACTCCATCAATGCTCTCTGCTGCTCACACACCCTGGCCAACATGGAATAGGTGGAATTCCAGCGAGTCGGCAGGTCGCACAACAGCCGATGTTCAGGCAAATGGAGGCGTTGCTGGAGTTTTTTTAAGCTAGCAGCAGCTACAGTTGACTTCCGAAAGTGAGCGCACAAGCGCCGCACTTTCACCAGTAGCTCTGCCAGGTTGGGGTAAGTCTTTAGAAATTTTTGGACTACCAGATTAAAAATGTGGGCCAGGCATGGTACGTGATTGAGTTCGGCAAGCTCCAGAGCCGCCACCAGGTTACGGCCGTTATCGCACACGACCATGCCTGGTCCTAGCTGCAGCGGCGACAGCCACATCTCCGTCTGCTGCAATATGGCGTCCCTCACCTCTGGGGCGCTGTGCTTCCTTTCGCCCAAGCTGATGAGCTTAAGCACCGCCTGCTAACGTCTCCCCGCGCCAGTGCTGCAACGCTTCCAGCTAGCGGCTGAGGGCGATGTTAAGGCAGAGGAGGAGGAGGAGGAAGAGGAGGGGGGTTTATCAGAACCCGTGCTGGCAATCTTGGGCGGGGGTGGTAGGTAGGCCGTCTCTGTTTGCGACCCCGTCCCCCCTTCCACAACATTCACCCAGTGTGCCATCAAAGAGATGTATCGTCCCTGGCCGCAAGCGCTTGTCCACGAGTCGGTGGTCAAGTGGACCTTTGCGCTGACTGCGTACCTCAGGGCCCGCCTGATGTTACGCGACACGTGCTGGTGCAGGGCGGGGACGGCACTCCAGGAAAAGTAGTGGCGGCTGGGGACGGAATAGCGAGGTGCGGCAGCCGCCATCAGGTCGCGGAAGGCCTGCGTCTCCACAAGCCTAAACGGCAACATCTCCAGGGCCAGCAGTTTGGAGATGTGGCAGTTTTAGGCTTTAGCTTGGGGGTGACTCGAGGCGTACTTCCGCCTGCGGTCGAACGCCTGCGAAGATGGACAGTTGATGGGACGAGGAGTGTGAAGATGCGGGGGAAGGGGAGGCTGAAGGAGAAGGCCCCAAAGTAGCCGAGGCAGAGGCAGATGTGGAGGTGTCCTGGCTGGAGGTCTGGACCGCAGTGGCAGCACACAACAAAGGGGAAGAGGCAGTGGCAGGAAGACCTTGCGCAGGTTGTATTGCGTTTGCTCTCTCCCACTCAGCCCAGTGCTTGACTTCCAAGTGACGCCGCATGCCTGAGGTGGTCATATTGCTCTTCTCAGAGCCCCTACTCAGTTTTGAGTGGCAGAGTGTGCAAACCGCGCTCAGTTTGTCATCCGCACAAACATAAAAAAATCTCCACACCACAGAAGTACGAGGCCTCGATGGGGGAGCTTCGCGTGACTGCCTGCTGCCAGGAACAGCTTCGGCCCTGCTGGCTGTGGCCTCACTTCTCTGTCTGGACTGTCCTCTGCCTGTGGACATCCCTCTGCCTGTGGACATCCCTCTGCCTGTGGACATCCCTCTGCCTCTGGACATCCCTCTGCCTCTGGACATCCCTCTGCCTCTGGACATCCCTCTGCCTCTTGCTGCCTTTTTCGGTGCTGCGCAGACCACCACCTCTCCACTGCTTTCCCCGCTGGACATCACCCCTGGCCAAGTGGGGTCGGTCATTTCGTCATCCACCACCTCCTCTTCCACTTCCTCACTCTGCTCCTCCTCCTGCCCACTGGACATTCCAACAGCCTCCCTTGATGGCAACTGCGTCTCATCATCATCATCGCTCATGATAACAGATGCTGGTTCAGGGTCCACATCAGCAGTAGATGGCGAATACTCAAGTGGTTGGGCATCACTACAAACAAATTCCTCTGGTAGCTCCAGGGATTCTTCCGGCACATCTGAAAAAGGACCCGAAAAGAGCTCCTGGGAGGGGTAAAGGGTGGTTTGACTCTGTTGGCCAGGTGTTGAGGAAGGAGGGTCAGAGTGAGACTGTGTGGATGACTGGCTGGTGGACAACTGTGTGGAAGCGCTATCGGCTATCCATTGCACCACCTGTTCACACTGCTCAGGCCTCAACAGCGGTGTAACCCACCCCCTGCTTAACTGTCCCATAAAGGCAGGGATTCTGGATGAGCGGAATCCTGGCTGCCCCTCACCAGCACGCATTGTATGCCCACTGGCTTCAACAAGGCCCCCAACAGCATTTCCACGCCCCCGTCCTCGTCCACGTCCGATTTCGCTAGCCCTCCGCATTTTTTTTTTTGTTACAATATTTGGCGTACACAGCCGTATACTAACAGGTCAGACGGTGTCGCTGCAGTAACAAACCTTTCAGGTCTGATATAGCTCCTCTTCGCCAGCTTCCGGTAGTACTTAAAAGTACCAGCGTGCGGAGACTAACAAGCCCCCCGGTCTTCACCAGAGCCCGCTGAAAGGCAGGATGGATTTGGCTGCCGGGGGCTTGCAGGTCGCTTAACCTTACCGGGAAGCGGTTAGCTGGGGTAGGTGCAAGGCAAGTAGTGCAGAATCAAGCCGAAGTCAGGATACACAGGAATCAAGGCAGATGAAGACAAAACGCTGGAGTACTTGGAAAGGACCTGATACTCTGGCACCAGTTGAAGCTCAGAAAGAGGCTTATATAGGCCATCCCATTAGATCATGTCATGTGACCTCTGGGGGAAGTTCCAGCAATTACCTGTTATGCTATTGACTGGACACCAGAGGGAGTTGCAGTGTGCAACCTGCATTCTGACCACTGGAGGCCACCAGAGTGCCGGAAATGTTGGTGCTGGCAGACACGCTCTCACTGCTGGGATCGACCTGAGGGCTGCTGTGGAGATTGCCGGGGGCAACGGCTTGGGGCTCGAGGCGAGTATAACGGCGCTTTGCGCTGAATCGGGACAGACGGTGTGTATTAACACCACGTATATAAAAGATTTTTGCAAGCACGCAGAACGCACAGTACAGGTGCCAAATAAAAGGCCTTTTTTTTAATATTTCTAGGTACACAGCCGTGTACTAACAGGTCAGACGGTGTGTATTAACACCACGTATATAAAAGATTTTTGCAAGCACGCAGAACGCACAGTACAGGTGCCAAATAAAATGCCTTTTTTTTTATATTTCTAGGTACACAGCCGTGTACTAACAGGTCAGACGGTGTGTATTAACACCACGTATATAAAAGATTTTTGCAGGCACGCAGAACGCACAGTACAGGTGCCAAATAAAATGCCTTTTTTTTTTTATATTTCTAGGTACACAGCCGTGTACTAACAGGTCAGATGGTGTGTATTAACACCACGTATATAAAAGATTTTTGCAAGCACGCAGAACGCACAGTACAGGTGCCAAATAAAATGCCTTTTTTTTTATATTTCTAGGTACACAGCCGTGTACTAACAGGTCAGACGGTGTGTATTAACAGCACGTATATAAAATAGTTTTGCAGGCACGCAGAATGCACAGTACAGGTGCCAAAACAAAGGCTTTTTTTTAAATATTTCTAGGTACACAGCCGTGTACTAACAGGTCAGACGGTGTGTATTAACACCACGTATATAAAAGAGTTTTGCAAGCACGCAGAACGCACAATACAGGTGCCAAATAAAATGCCTTTTTTTTTTTATATTTCTAGGTACACAGCCGTGTACTAACAGGTCAGATGGTGGGTATTTACACCTGGTATACAAAAAGGGTATTGCAGGCACACAGAACCCAGAACACTAGAGCCAAAGAAACTGTATTTAAAAAAAAAAAATGTACACAGCCGTATACTGCCAGAAGATCAAATGGTGCATATACACACTAGGTATATAACAGGGTTTTGCAGCCAAAAAGAACGCAGAACAGTAGTGCCAAATATAGTTTGGTATGTAGCAGAGCACCTAATACACCACTAATGCCTCTCTCTGTCCCTACTCCAGCAGCTATCCCTGAATACAGCAGCCGTTCTCTGCAGAGTGTATATGGTAGTAAAGCTATCACTGTACTGCACTATAGTAGCCCTGATAAGGGCTTTTAATCACGCTCCTGCCTGTCCAACAGCTAAAACCTATCTCTCCCTTCTCCAGCCTCTGTCCCTGACTAAGTTCACGCAGCATATGCGAACGAGCAGGAAGAGCTGAGTTTTTATGATTCGAGGTCACGTGGTTTTTCCAGCCAATCCATGTAGACGCCGTTTTCGCGCTGCCTGTCATACCCCCCCTGCATGGTGATTGGTGGAAAAAGAGCGCCAGGGAAGGTGGGAGGGGAAACGAATTCTAAGTGCGCCATCGCCGTTATACTCGATCGAAATCGAGTATGCCGAATAGCGTAGTATTTGATCGAATACCGGCTCGATCGAACACTACTCGCTCATCTCTAGATATAAGTACTGAGGGTATTACAGGGGCACTATAATTACTGGTGGCACTCCAGGGAACATTATACCTACTGGGGCACTGCAGGGAGCATTATACCTACTGGGTATACTATAGAACAGGGGTGCACAACCTTTTCTGGTTGGGGGCCACATTGTCAGCCTGAACCAGTTCTAAGAGCCGAAAGTAAAACTTTAAAGGGGTATTATCAACTGAAATACTATTTTTATGGCATGTTGAACATATATCATAAATAGTATACATCATAAATGTCTAGTTACACTTCCAGGACTCCCATCTAATGGGGGAAATACATGAAAGATATATGTTAGCATCCACAAGACACAGACATACATGTCTATTACCAGATGGTTGGGGGCCGCACAGAATGGTACCCCGGGCCGCAGGTTGTGCACCCCTGCTATAGAACATTATATCTACTGAGGACATTAAAGAAGGGCAAAATACAGGAGGCTTTATTATTACTAAGGGCACTATAGGGGGAATTATACTACTGGGGCACTGTAGGGAGCATCAAACCTATGGGGGAACTACAGAGGGGCTTATTGGGTTGACTATAGGCAGCATTATAACTACTGAGGGCACTATAGGGGGCATTTTACCTACTGGGGTCACTATAGGCAGCATTATAACTACTGGGGGTGATACAGGGAGCATTATACTTACTAGGGCACTATAGGAGACATTATACATACTGGGGCACTACAGGGGACATTATAACTACAGGGGGTATGCCGGGGGAAATTATAACTACTGGGGCCATTATAAGAAAAATTATAATTACTGGGGGAACTATAGGGGGCATTATATTAATGGGGAGCATATTGGGGGTATTATAACTACCACGGGTGGGGATTTTGAATACTGGGTCACTATATGGGGCTATTATACTTAGTGAGGAACTATAGGGGCATCATGCCTAGTTGGGTACTATAAGGGGCATTATAACTACTAGAGGCACCATAGGGAACATTATAACTGCTGGGGCTATCATAGGGGCTTTATAGAGGGGTCTTATTACTTTTGGGGGCATTTTGGGGAGGTTTATCACTACTGGGGTACTATGTGGCATTCTTGCTACTGGGGGTTGTGTGGCACTATATTATTATTGGACACAATATGGAAGGCATTAATACTAATAGGGGAGCTCTCGGAGATCACTATAGCTGTAGGGACCACTATTACTAATAATGGCACTCTGGGAGAGAATTATTACAATTGGTGGGGCTTCTGGAAGCACTTTGGGTACTATATGTATGGCATTGTTATTTTGTAAATCTGGTATTTGGGGGCACATCTGGCACAATATTGTGGGTCGCAGAAAGATGACACTGTTGGGGCAACAAGAGGGGGAAGGTAATAGAAAAGTGAGGAACTAAGATGTTTGGCAGAGACAAGACACAGCTGATAGATGTCATCATGGCTGTCTGGGCTGAATGGAGAAGATGAAGAAAGAGAACATCTGCATCAGAGGAGACGTCACTTGATATAAGAGCTATGTGGTGCTGAAGTCTCCTGTATGTGTGATAGCACATACATGATAGCTCTGAATATAATAGCAGTGACCAATGTACAGGGGGATACGTGAGTGTGGGTGGCCAGATGGGAGCAGTATTTGTACTCATGGTTTCTTGAGGCTCCCTGGGCATGCATGCAGTGACGGGAAGGATGCACTGGTTCTTCCATTGGGGAACACTCTGGTTCTGGGGTCCTCATGGCTGATGGCGGTCAAGGTGTCCTTGATGTAGATGTTTTACGATGTGAGGCAGGGTCCCATTGTCGTGATGCCAGCAACTTGAGGTGCAAATGTAGGATAGAAATAATGAGTACAGGTTAACAAAAAGCAATTCTTTACGGAAGCATTAGACACAGACAATTCAGGACAGGTCTTACTTCTCATGGACAGGCTGATGTTAGACAGAAATAAAGTCCTCAGATGGTGCAGTTCTCACAGCTGCACAGATAACCATAGACCAAACTGGTGTTTTTTTTAAGATGTTTTAGGCAATCTTCCTTATCCTGCCCTTTACTATCTGACTTGAACACACAAGCATCCAAGCACTGGTTGTAGACTTTACTTCTGACGACCAACAGGACGGTTCTCCCTAATGGCAGACAAACTCCTCTGCTCCATTCTTTGAACAGGTTGCTGTACTTACAGTACACATCCACAGGATCCATCTTGGGATGTGGAGATTCTCACAGTGGGCCAAACTGTATTTGGTATGTGCTCAAGCACTGAAGGCAACATGGATGCTGTAAAGTCCATCAGTCCTTTTAGACAAGTTACCTCTACTAGACTTTCACTACACCTCTCTGTTACATCTGGCCTGATTTTGGTAGTTGTTTCTTTCTTCTTCGGGCCTACCCCTAGCTGGTACCTGGATCCAGGGGTGGCTAAAGTATCAGCTTCACATCTTGTGCTTGTGCTAACACTGCACTGTTTCTCTGTGACTGATTTTGCTTAGATGCAGACTGTTTCAAACTTGACTAGACGATGCTGACTCACTTGTCTCCTTATATAGACGGTGACAATAACCCCATCTAGTGATGCCTGTGAGATACAGTATGGCCTACTGTATAATTACCATGTGCTTACCAACATACTCAGTGAATGCATAAGAATTACTTCTTGGTTGCTTGTCATTGATTACCTCGTCCATAGCTCTCTAGAAAATCTATCAAGACTGTACCAGTCCATCAGTAATTGTGATATGCAAAATAACCGTGGAGCCCCAGTTATGGGTCTTCAACACAGTGAAAGCCAGATATCCCTCAAAGGAAGGAAAAACAAGCAAAGGGGTGTCCCCATTACAGAGATCACAAAATCCACCATATTAAGTGGCCCCTATGGCAAAATCCCGCTCTTTTACAAGCTTTAATGATGTGACGGGGAAGACCTAAGCCAGTTATCCATCCACAGACAGCTGTTTCAGGGTGTTGCCCCTCATCAGTATGGAGTAGGATTCTGGCTAACCGGGAGCAATGCCTTGGAGACTACTCAAACAAAACAATATCTGATCTCAGGGGGACAGCTCCAAGGCATTGCTCCCGGTTAGCCAGAATCCTACTCCATACTGATGAGGGGCAACACCCCGAAACAGCTGTCTGTGGATGTATAACTAGCTTAGGTCTTCCCCATCACATCCTTAAAGCTTGTAAAAGAGCGGGATCTTGACATAGGTCGCTTAATATGGTGGATTTGGTGATCTCTGTAATGGGGACACCCATTTGCTTGTTTTTCCATCCTTTGAGGGATATCTGGCTTTCACTGTGTTGAAGACCCATAACTGGGGCTCCATGGTTATTTTGCATATTACTGTTTCCCAGGAGCTTTGCACTTTGGATAGCTGTGTTGAGACTCTTGAATGAGGCTCCACAGTGTTTTTTGTAGCTGGTCTCCCTGAGGTCAGCTATTGCTTTGCTTGATCAGTAATTGTGAGACATGGATTGGAAGGAATGTAGTGTAGCTTCTTACATGTGATCTAACAGAACGAGCCACTATTTTTTTTTTTTGACAGCTTTGTCTCCAGAGTCCCATTGGATTTATGGTATGTCCACCCCTGATATTCACCATTCAGCCTCCTGTGGTAGCTGTACTAGCAGCCATTTTGTTGTCCACCAACCATCCTTGAAATATATAATCAGAATTAGCTGAACAGAATTTTTAACAGTTGAACACAATAAGGTCCAGGATTTATTTATTGCCTGTGTTCGCTCTTTAAAACTTCATTTGTAATTCAAGATGCCCTTACTATTTCCATACTTCATTCAGAACACCCTAACCTTCACCTTGTGTCACTGGAACCCTTTCAACCATCTCTGAGAAAACAAAATTATTTTCTTCTATCAGTTCAATGAACATACAGTAATTGAGACTGGAATGATGCATTAGTTGACAAGGTCACAAAGCTCTCATATGAAGTATTTCCCATGACACATACTGCTATTATTTTGGCCCATATGCGATGAAGCAATTAGTTTATTAGTTTTTTCAGAACCTTAAAGTGAACCTGTCCTGCTGAACAACCAGTCTGACCTTGTAGCAACATGTTATAGGGCAGGAGTTGCTGAGCAGAGTGATATATAGTTTTATGTGAAAGTATTCAGTATAACTTTCCATTTTTTAATTAAATCTTTGCTCTGTCAATACTAAGGAGTCCAGTGGGTGGTCCTACTCATTGGTTGACAACTCACTCTAGACATGCTTATAGAGAAAGTCTGCCCATTGGACTCCTAAACCCAGATTGTTCAGAGATTTCTATCAAAAATATGAGTTATTCTAGGTTCACTTGTAACATACGATCCACAGTTTACTGCAAAAAAAAGAAAAAAACAGGACAAAATACTGTTGCATGCAGCAGGATTTTGGCTAAATCACAGGAACCATAACGGAAACCTGATAGACCCCATTATAGTCAATGGGATCCACTGGGCACTGCTGATGTCCTATCCGGAGCCTCAATTTTCTTCTGTTCATGTATCAGGACAGAAAAATATAAAAGTGCCATAGATGTGAGAACCTAGCGTTTCTCACACAAAACTATATATTATTCTGCTCAGCTTCTCTCTCACTATACCATGATGCCAGCGGTTTAAGCAGAATTTACAGGATGCTTTTAAAGGAGTTTGATCACAATGGACATTTATCTCCTATCTACAGGAGAGCACATAAATGTCCAGTTCCTGAGGGTCCCGAGCTTCACATTTCTTGTCACTGCAGGACGACAGTACGGTAAAGTTTCAATGGAGCTTACGTTCAAAATCCAAAAATGAGTATGCTGTCCCATAAACAGAGAATGGAGCTAAGGGGCAGATGTTTGGGCCAGGAGGTATTACAACGTCTGTTCATGTGGTCCTTGTGTGGTGTGCGGGCTGGTTGACGGATACTGGTGGTGTGTATGTATGGCCATGTGTCTGTGTGGCAGTGCACACCTGTCTCTCTCTCGTGTGTACTAGTCACGGATACTTGTGGTGTCCCACTGTATGCTGTGTGGGCTGGTGGCTGTATTCAGGTGAATACAGTGACTTGTGAAAGTATTCGGCCCCCTGGAACTTTTCAATCTTTTGCCACATTTCAGGCTTCAAACAAAAAGATATAACATTTTAAATTTTTGGTGAAGAATCAACAACAAGTGGGTCACAATTGTGAAGTGGAACGAAATTTATTGGATTAAACTTTTTTTTGTAATAATAAAACTGAAAAGTGGGGCGTGCAAAATGATTTGGCTCCCTTGCATTAATACTTTGTTGCGCCACCTTTTGCTGCGATTACAGCTGCAAGTCACTTGGGGTATGTCTCTATCAGTTTTGCACATCTAGAGACTGAAATTCTTGTCCATTCTTCCTTGCAAAACAGCTTGAGCTCTTTGAGGTTGGATGGAGAGCGTTTGTGAACAGCAGTTTTCAGCTCTTTCCACATATTCTCAATTGGATTCAGGTCTGAACTTTGACTTGGCCATTCTAAGACCTGGATTCGTTTATTTTTGAACCATTCCATTGTAGGTTTTGCTTTATGTTTGGGATCATTGTCTTGTTGGAAGATAAATCTCCGTCTTAGTCTCAGGTCTTTTGCAGACTCCAACAGGTTTTCATCCATAATGGTCCTGTATTTGGCTCCATCCATCTTCCCATCAATTTTAACCATCTTCCTTGTCCCTGCTGATGAAAAGCAGGCCCAAACCATGATGCTGCCACCACCATGTTTGACAGTGGGGATGGTGTGTTCAGGGTGATGAGCTTTGTTGCTTTTATGCCAAACATATCGTTTTGCATTGTTTCCAAAAAGTTGGATTTTGGTTTCATGTGACCAGAGCACCTTCTTCCACATGTTTGGTGTGTCTCCCAGGTGGCTTGTGGCAAACTGTAAACAAGACTTTTTATGGATATCTTTGAGAAATGGCTTTCTTCTTGCCACTCTTCCATAAAGGCCAGATTTGTGAAGTGTTCGACTGATTGTTGTCCTATGGACAGACTCTCCCACCTCAGCTGTAGATCTCTGCAGTTCATCCAGAGTGATCATGGGCCTCTTGGCTGCATCTCTGATCAGTCTTCTCCTTGTTTGAGGTGAAAGTTTAGGGTCTTGGTAGATTTGCAGTGGTCTGATACTCCTTCCATTTCAATATGATTGCTTGCACAGTGCTCCTTGGGATGTTTAAAGCTTGGGAAATCTTTTGGTATCCAAATCCGGCTTTAAACTTCTCCACAACAGTATCACGGACCTGCCTGGTGTGTTCCTTGGTCTTCATGATGCTCTCTGTGCTTTAAACAGAACCCTGAGACTATCACAGAGCAGGTGCACTTATACGGAGACTTGATTACACACAGGTGGATTCTATTTATCTTCATCAGTCATTAAGGACAACATTGAATCATTTAGAGATCCTCAATGAACTTCTGGAGTGAGTTTTCTGAACTGAAAGTAAATGGGCCGAATAATTTTGCATGCCCCACTTTTCAGTTTTATTATTACAAAAAAAGTTTAAATGATCCAATTTTGTTCCACTTCACAATTGTGACCCACTTGTTGATTCTTCACCAAAAGTTTTAAAATGTTATATCTTTTTGTTTGAAGCCTGAAATGTGGCAAAAGGTTGAAAAGTTCCAGGGGGCCGAATACTTTCGCAAGGCACTGTATGTATCTAGGCGCATGTGTCGGTGTGGCAATGCATATTCACCTCTGTGTTGTGTGTTCTGGCCGCAGATGGTGTGACCATCGTGCATGTCTCTCTGTTCTGTTCAGCAAGGCAGAGGTTAATTGTCCTGCCTGCTGTGTGCTCTGAGTTCCAGGTAGAGCTTATCCCCTCTTTCATTTTGTGTGCACCTGCGAGTGTTTTTGGCTAATGAGCTCAGCTATATGTCCTGTCTGTATATCCCGCCCCTTGGCTGAGCAACAGAAATAGTTCCTATATCTGCTTCTGTTGCTCTGTTCTCTGTCTAGTCTTTGCCAGTCTGTATGTCTGACCTTTTCCTACCTGTGCTCCTGCTGTGTTCTTTCTGAGTTTCTCTGTTTGTTTGGTCACAGTTTAGTTCTTTTCATGGTTTGTCATCCAATCTGGTGTTTCGCTCTTGTTTCCCTCTGCCTGTTGTGTTCCAGAGACCTGAGTTTTAGTTTCTGTTCTGACTGTACCTGTGATTTTGCCCGTTTTCTAAACCTGCCTGTGTTTCTGAGTCTTAGGGTCAGCTGTCAAGTATACTGGGACCATACCAGGAGTTGGTAGTCTGATCGCTAACCAGCAGGGAACTCCACATCCCTGTATAGAGGTTGAAGGGTGAATACCGGGAAGGAGCCAGAATAATGCCCTTAGGGTTTGGCCCAACTGGTTTCTTTGGCACAGTGGTTCCACATTACCACTGGTCCGTCTTGATCCCTAATCAGTGGATCCGTAACAGTAGAAATGGGAAGTCAGGACCCCTATTCTGATGATGGTGGGGTCCTAGTGGTCGGGCCTCCAGAAATCTGATGTTTATGACCAATCCTAGAGATTTAATGCTTTATGCCAAGTGGCAACAGCATTTGTGTAGGAAAACACCTTTAAGATATGGCTTTTGCAGTTATTCCTCATACAGTATATCTCTCCCTACATACATTTATGGGGCCCCAAGCAAAGTTATGTTGGGGGACACCCAATGTACCACTAAGCTCCACCCCTTTATCACATCACTAAGCTATACCTCTATCAACCCGCTAAACTATATCCCTGACGGCCCACTAAGCCCCACTCTGGAAACTTCTGCCGCTGCCCATCCTCCTGGGCAGCAGAACTGGCTACAAAGACAGTATTTTTGCTCCTTGTGGCCAGCAAGAGGTCCCCTGATATCTGGGGCCTCAAGCATTTGCATGATGTGTGGTGGTAAGCCACTGTCTACATAACACACTCATAGAGAAGAAACCTCAGACATATACGTTGTTGTTTAAGGATCCTCCCACTGTAGTACAACATTATTATTTTTTTTCCTTTTTAGCTTTGTATTGCTTTGTGTGGTCATTCTTAAGGGTTTACATTTTCAACACGGTGACTCAGTGGTAAGGACTGGTGCCTTACAGCTGGGATCCTAGGTTCAAATCCAACCAAAGACAACATCTGCCTGGAGTTTGTATGTGTTTAGGCAAGAATGGATTTCCATTAGCCACCAAAACGACTCTAAAATATTTGAAAACCATAACTAATTTTATTTATTTTACTTATATAGCACTGACATATTCCGTAGTGTTTTCCTTCCACGCTACATAGAGCTATGGAATATGTCAGTGCTATATAAGTAAAATAAATAAAATTAATTATGTTTTGTACTATTTTAGAGGGGTTTATGTGCCTAATAGAATTCCATTCTTGCACATGTCTCATCTGTAGACATGAATTGTCCCCATAATAACATAGGACACCGGTGTTTGGCGATAAGTCTAGTTTACAGCCAGTCCAAGTTATTGCAACTGTTTTGATCGAAGTCAGGGATCGAGTATCTCCCCACTAAGCTGTGCTGACAATTTGAAAAGCTGTTGCCAAACAGATGAAAGTATTCAATGTCATTGTACATGGAACTAAGGGGCATAGTCCAACTACTTCAAAATATTACCTTCACGTTGTCTTTAGACAGTGATGAGCAGTTTGTAAGTACATTTTATAATTTTTCGCTGTGTGGAGTTAACAGCACGTCCATGTCAACTTTTCTTATACACTGATAAATTGTCTTGGAATATATACCTAAGACAGTAGCGTGTTTGCCCTCTAGTGGTAAAAGTTGACACTGCTATTAGAGACATAACATTCTTTGTTTTTCTGCATCTGGATTTTCAGAATGTTTATCCCCAGGCTGTATTATATCTGTGCCACTTTTTTTAGGTGACATATTATTTTAAGCATTTTATTAACATTTGAAGCACCCAGTGTCTTATTACAGCATCTAAATAATGTAATTACTCCCTCAGTTTACAAGGACTCGGCTGTAACATTCTACTTATCAAAGGCTTTCTCTTTCTGTCATTCCATAAGGATAATCCTATCTTATCAAATGAAAGCACCGCCAACCTGCGAGGTACTAAACGGCTCAGCAAAAGCAATATTGACATCTCAGGAGTTTTGGACAATGGAGAACCCAGGCCGCCTTTACTGAGGAAACAGAGCGATTCTTCTACTTATGACTGTGATACCATAACACAACACCATGCCTTCCTGTCCAGGTAAGTACATGTTATTGCATGAAAATGGCCTCCATGAAAATGGAGATTTACTTGTATATCAGGTTACTGTATTTTATGTACATCCTAATACATTAAACATTATTAGCATCATCATTCACTTTGCAAGCAGGAACTTTTCTGAACTTGACATGGAGTGCTGGTGGAAAATCAAATTATATGCCGGATTCATCAGCAGAGTGCACCTTCTACTAGGAGAAGGCGGGGCGGGGGTCTGACATCCAGCACCCCCGCCGATCAGCTGTTTGAAGAGGAGACGCGCACCGTATCAGTGCTGCCTCCTCTTCACTGTTTACATGCTGGCCGTAACGGGGCTAGTGGTAAGTAGGTGTAAATACATAGACTTGTATGGAAGCGATTCTTCCCATAGAAATGAATGGGGTGGTTAGGTGTAATTACACCTACTCACCACTACCCCATTACGGCCAGCATGTAAACAGTGAAGAGGAGGCAGCGCTGATACGGCGTTCGCCTCCTCTTCAAACAGCTGATCGGCGGGGGTGCCAGATGTCCGACCCCCGCCGATCTGATATTGATGACCTATCCTGAGGATAGGTCATCAATATATATAACTCTGAAAACCCCTTTAAGAGTTACAGAAATTGCTTGATTGTAGTGATTGCTTCAAAAGGTTGTGCAACAAATATTAAGTTAAAGGTACCATCATTTTTGTTCAGGACAGTTTCATTGGTTTGTTTTATAAATTATTTGGTTGAACCACAATTCAAAAGAAATATCTGATTTTCATTACATTTTAATTTATTATTACTTTTGTCGGTTTCAAGTTATTTCAGTGACAATTGTGGGTTTTTCTTTCTTTAATGGAAGGGTATCAACAATTTTGTCCACATGTGCATTGCCATACTTGAGAAACATTACCTAACTATTTGTGTGGTGTGTTGACAATTAAAAAAAAAACACTTTGAGCTAAAGCTACACTTCAAGTTCCAGGTTGACTGTGAACTATACAATATTTTTATTTCCATTTTTCTTGTATTCCAGCATCCATTCGAGTGTCCTGAAGGATGAAATTGACTTTCCCAGAACAGGAAGCTCCAATCTTTGTGAAGAAAACCTGGGTCGCTTCGACTTTGAGGTGTCAGACTTCTTCCTGTTTGGTTCTCCACTGGGCTTGGTATTGGCTATGAGAAGAACAGTATTGCCTGGACTGGATGGTAAGAATTTTTGGCAATATCACTATTCTGCTAGGAAAAAAAAAAAAACACTAGATAAGTATGGCCAGTACTGGAAACCTGAAGGACTTAGGTGCACCGAGAGGCACGGAACCACCCATTGGTGTACTGAAGCCCTAACTTGCGTAAAGAATCAAAGTCTGTTTTTCTTGGGAATTCTCCAATCGATATTCAGAAGACATGTATCATTTTAATCATTAAGATTAACCCTATAAGGCAGTATTCCTGGTTTAATAGGGTTGATCCTTCTGGTGGGTGCTCTTTAAGTCATGTATGACTTAGGGCATTGTGGTGCTCATCCTACAACATCTAGCACCCTCTGCACATCTCACCTTACCCCACACTGGGTGCCCTTCTGTCACTCTAACATAACTATGTGTCCTATCAACAGATATACATTTATTATTCCCATATAGAAACACATTGTTTATTGTATTCCATATGTACGTTCCACCTTCAGTTGGCATACATCATGCCTTCCTTAGGACTGCCTATAGGTACATGCCTACTGTGACTTTATGTTCAGTATATTTTTCCCTGATGAAGTACCTCTTTGCACACATCTTTTAGGGGCTTTTACTCAGAAACTTCCCATCATAGTTGAATAAATACATGTAAACCGAATCCAGATGAGTTATAGTTTTTGTTAGGCCTTTTGCTTGATCACCTGTCACTTGGTTGCTTCCATGTGACTCTTTCATCTCTAGACACACTGAGATATCACTGTGACACCGAGAAGTAGGTTATGTTACTCTAAGCTATTCCACTCTTGTGAATGTGTCAGACAGTACTGAGCATGTAAATATTTCATCTGTATCTAGGTTCTGGTGGAAGAATATTCAGGAAAACACATATATAACAGCTGCTGCTAATTGTAAAAAGAGTCTATGACCTTGGTAGTAATGCAACCCATGATTTGGCAATTTTGGAGCATCGTCTCTCAAGACACTGCATTGTGCCCAACAACTGGGTGTCATCAACCTGCTACAATGGGTCTTAAAGGGGGAACTGTTATTTGTGTAGCTTTGATAAGGAATGGAGTATTACCTTGACTGGGTCTGATATAAAATTATTCTAAAGTCTTTTTATCCAAGAACCCCAAAGCATGGTCCTCTTGTATTTGTGTTCATAAGTTTGACAGAACATCATGATACTTTGTGATACGTTGAGGTATCGTTTAGCATTTCTGTTTTGCATTTCTTATAAAGAGCAGTATCCTACAAGACCATCAAGGCCAGCTCTCTCCCAACCAGTTCTTGAAATCTATATATATTAGAGATGAGCGAATCATCAAAAATTCGCTTCGGCAAATAATCGTCGAATTTACGTCAAGTTTCGTTCTTAATGCAAATTTATTTGGTCGAATTTGCGTTAAAAAAATAATCGTTGTTTTGCGAACATTACTGTACAAAATTACGAACATACAGTCTAAGCATTGTTAAAAGTATGCTACTGAACTGAATGTGTAAGCCTTAGCGTAAAAAAGCACGTACAAATCGTTAGCGTACTATTGACTAGCAATTGCTTCATACGCACGCGGCTAGGCCGCGTCGTACAGTCCTCAGAGGCAGTCCATATGAGGTAGAAAAGTAAGGTGCTCACTGTTAGATATCCGGCTAAGTGCAGCATAATTTACTAAAAACACCATACAATAAGTGTATAAGGACACAATGCATTACCTGAAAAAGAATACACACAATGGGCTAAAGTGCTTGAACATTGCTGAACCTGTAAAAACATAAAAACATTATTGCTATAATACTGCAAAGACATAATTCTGCAAACATTTTAGTGCAACCAATTTCACATTAGCAAGCCTAATAGGCTCAGATATACGTCTGAGTTTCTTCTCATAGCTGCTTGGCATAAAACACTGGAACACATAGTCCAACATTCAATTGTAATTCACTTGAGGTAATGTTGTAATCCAAACAGGTAACGTGTAATCCACATGGATAATATAAAATAGCAGCAAATAGAGAACCCTTTTTGCAAAGGCTGCTATCAAATAACCTGAGAAGAGGGGAAAAAGGAAAATAGGAGCGCTTAGGCGCAACTGGGAATGGGGGGGGGAATCCTAACAAGCCATGTCCATCTGGGTAAGAGTCAAACAGGGGGCAATACAAACAACATAAACTAAGAACAAGTGCCAACTAGCTCTCACTCGTCAGGTGCAGTCCATTTCGTGGCTCCCATAGGTCCAGACTCCAGAGGTGTCCTTTAAATCAGCCAGTTAAAGGGTTCCTCAGATGAGGGACCTGAAGTCCTGAATGACATTAAAGGACGCTCCTGCCTCCTGTAGGCCAAGCTGGCTGCCGTGGTTGACCTCCACTGCCCTCTGCTGCCAGAAGTCAGACTTGTCCGGGTGGTGGTCACACTGGTGAGCGCTGCAGTCACTTGCACATTCACTTTTCCAGATACTCCTGCCGGGATAGCAGGGGTAAGGACTTATGGCTGCAGAGGTTGAGGCAAGGTTGCACTCAGGGAAGAACCGCCAGCTCCCCTGGCTGCTGCTGACTTTATTTTCCAGGGTAGTTGGTACTGGATCATCGTGGACTGGTAAAGGGTGATGTAGTCAGCTGACCCAGGTGAAAGGACTGTGATGGTGGTGGTGGTGGCAGTCCAGGGATCAGAGGCTCCGGCTGTGGCTTCTCCCTGAAACGGTGACGGAGTGCCATCTGGTGACTTCTGTAGGCAGCACACGCATCCTGCGCCTGCTAGTTCCTCCGTCCAAACTTCTGGTGGTGATGTAGGGACCAGGGGCTTAGACAATAAGGTAACCCTGGTAGCAAAGGGGCCTTTCAGGAATGCCATTGGGGTATATTCCACCTTATCCCCCACATATAGGCTGTGATGGGGTTGGGGTGGGTACGGCCGTTTCACAGACCTGCAGCCCACAAAGTACTCCTTGCCATCCTTGTCGTCCGCAAGGAAGCCACAGCCTTGCTCCACTGAAAACCACAGGACGGTTCCCTTACGCCGTTCCAGTGTAGGGTCTCCCAGTCTCAGATGGTCCAGTACTTGGATGACCCAGTCTTCCACTGCATTCTTGTCTCCCAGTCCCATAGGGTCTGGGAGTGGGCCATCAGTGATGCAGACATGATGGGATTCTGCCGCATGGAAGGTGTTGTTGTTGTTGTTCTCCTCCTGGGCAGCGGAGTGGACGCTCCAGCCGCCTCTGCTGCACCAGCCAGCACAAGGAACATCAAGAGCCGATGGGATTCTCTTGGCCAATTGTGACACTCTGATGTCCTCTGAACTGGACGGTGGTTCTGGTAACTCGCTACCAAACACCATCTCTCCCCACTTTGGTCGCAGTTGCTTTGCCATGCTGTAGTATCTTGTTCACCGCTGGCTTGAGCTGGAGAGGAGGGCAGAGTAATGAGGGAGGAGTCTTCACTCCCTATACTTGCAAATAGTTAGTTCCCGGTGGGCTGGCCTGGTTTTTCACACTTATGAGGGGGGCGTATCTTCACTCTCCCACTCTTGAGGGGGTGTATCATCATTTTCCCGCTTCTGAAGGCCGGGCGGGGGGGCAAGAAGAATGCGTATGTAGCGTACATAGCGTTAGCATTCAAAATTTTAAGAACATTTACGAATAATACAAAGCGAATCTGAATAAATCCGGATTTGCTTCCGAGTAGGAAATATATGAATCCTCATATCATAACAAATCTACAAAGCGGTGAATAGATTTGCTCATCTCTAATATATATATATATATATATATATATATATATATATATATACAGTCATGGCCAAAAGTTTTGAGAATGGCACAAATATTATATTTTCACATGATCTGCTGCCCTCTGGTTTTTATGTGTGTTTGTCAGATGTTTTTATCACATACAGAAATATAATTGCAATCATATTATGAGTAACAAAAGCTTATATTGACAGTTGGAATGAGTTAATGCAGCAAGTCAATATTTGCAGTGTTGACCCTTCTTCTTCAGGACCTCTGCAATTCTCCCTGGCATGCTCTCAATCAACTTCTGGACCAAATTCTGACTGATAGCAGTCCATTCTTGCACAATCAATGCTTGCATTTTGTCAGAATTTGTAGGTTTTTGTTTGTCCACCCGTCTCTTGATGATTGACCACTAGTTCTCAATGGGATTAAGATCTGGGGAATTTCCAGGCCATGGACCCCAAATCTCTATGTTTTGTTCCCTGAGCCATTTAGTTATCACCTTTGCTTTATGGCAAGGTGCTCCATCATGCTGGAAAAGGCATTGTTGATCGCCAAACTGCTCTTGGACGGTTGGGAGAAGTTGCTCTCGGAGGACATTCTGGTACCATTCTTTATTCATGGCTGTGTTTTTAGGCAAGACTGTGAGAGAGCCGATTCCCTTGGCTGAGAAGCAACCCCACACATGAATGGTTTCAGGATGCTTTACAGTTGGCATGAGACAAGACTGGTGGTAGCGCTCACCTCGTCTTCTCCGAATAAGCTGTTTTCCAGATGTCCCAAACAATCGAAAAGGGGATTCATCAGAGAAAATGACTTTACCCCAGTCCTCAGCAGTCCACTCCCTGTACCTTTTGCAGAATATCAGTCTGTCCCTGATGTTTTTTTCTGGAGAGAAGTGGCTTCTTTGCTGCCCTCCTTGAGACCAGGCCTTGCTCCAAGAGTCTCCGCCTCACAGTGCGTGCAGATGCACTCACACCTGCCTGCTGCCATTCCTGAGCAAGCTCTGCACTGCTGGTAGCCTGATCCCGCAGCTGAAACACTTTTAAGAGACGGTCCTGGCGCTTGCTGGTCTTTCTTGGGCGCCCTGGAGCCTTTTTGGCAACAATGGAACCTCTCTCCTTGAAGTTCTTGATGATGCGATAGATTGTTGACTGAGGTGCTATCTTTCTAGCTGCGATACTCTTCCCTGTTAGGCCATTTTTGTGCAGTGCAATGATGACTGCACGTGTTTCTTTAGAGATAACCATGGTTAACAGAAGAGAAACAATGATGCCAAGCACCAGCCTCCTTTTAAAGTGTCCAGTGGTGTCATTCTTACTTAATCATGACAGATTGATCTCCAGCTCTGTCCTCATCAACACCCACACCTGTGTTAATGGAGCAATTACTGAAAAGATGTTAGCTGGTCCTTTTAAGTCATGGCTGCAATGATGTTGAAATGTGTTTTGGGGGATAAAGTTCATTTTCTAGGCAAATATTGACTTTGCAAGTAATTGCTGTTAAGCTGATCACTCTTTATAACATTCTGGAGTATATGCAAATTGCCATTATAAAAACTGAAGCAGTAGACTTTGTAAAAATTAATATTTGTATCATTCTCAAAACTTTTGGCCATGACTGTATATATATATATAATGAATATTATTGTGGCCTTTATTCAGAACAACAGTAAAGGAGTTTTCCAAGATATTTTAACTGATGACCTGGGTGGGTGGGGGGGCAACCAATGCTCGCAGTAGCGCCGCAGCCTTCTTCAAGCTTTTCCTAGAGAATGTGTGCCACATTCATCGGTCACATTACCTAGGCGCAGCTTAGCCACATTGAAATGTATGGGGCTTAGCTCCGATACCAAGCACATGCAAGCACGTCGCTATGCAACGTACAGCGTTTTGCTTGGTGAGCTGAGAGAAGGCTGCGGAGCTACTGCAAGTGCGGTTGCCTTCTCAAATAGCTGATAGACAGGGCCCTGGGTGTCGAACCCCCACAGATCAGATCTTGAAAAATCTTGGGAAACCCCTTTAATACTGATCTCTAAATTGGTGTTATTATTCTCTGTATTTACAGGTGATCTTCTATGCCTACTAGTAGATTCCATTTGTTTCAGTAGATACACAAAAAATATTTCTTTACTGTCAAGTTATGGGCAAATTTGTTCACATCCAGAATAGATGAAAAGACATTATAATTATTTGTGGGGGAAAAAGTCAGATGTCTGTTTAGAAGAGAGATTTGAGCTGTCAATATAGAGCTGCACAGATGTTGACCAGCCCATCTGATGAGTTTTTTGGCTGCATATTGCCCCCCTGTCAATTCACCCCTTTGTGGGACATGGACAAGTTGGTATGATCCATAGTAGAGGCTGGAGAAGAATCTGATAAGTTGTAAATGGTTGACTGGTTCAATGAGGTATCTGTGTCAGTAAAACTATCACAATTACTCCATGTTTTACTATGCCCTTTGTGCAGACTGGATTTAGCTTATATCCTGTTTAATCCAAGAATATACTCTGTCCATTTACAATCATCATAGTCTCTCTTGAATTTATTTAGTTTGGTCTCCATGATATCATTTTCCATTTTGGATATATTATCCTTTGATCTTTAAATGGTCCAATTCTTTAAATGGCTCCAACTCAATATAATCAGGTAATGAATGTTGCAAAGATTTAATTTGTGCATGGAACTCCATCAATGTGGATAGTTCATAGGAAACAATAAGTCCTGAAGAGAAATCTGTTAATATAATATTTCTGTCATGGGAAGCCGGCGTCGCGCTTCCCTCATGCAGCGCCTGTCACGGAAGGCCGGCGTCGTGCTCCCTCCGCACGGCGTCGCCAGACCTCTCCGCCCCCCTAGAGACGAGCAGTAGGGAATTGAAGTGCTGGTCTGGTCAGCCAGCACTTCATCAGTTAATTCTCTGTCTGGGTTTAGCCATGTGGTGCTGATCACACCACATGGCTACTTTACATATTGTTTTGACAGCTTGCTCAGCCTCAGGTCATGTGATGCTGGCCACATCACATGATCCTGGGCGGGCTATTTAAAGATGGCAACTTCCTCACTCAGCGCCTGTGATTAGTCTCCCTTTGATCAGTGCTGTGTGTGACCTTGCTGTATTGGATTGTTTGGTATTTCGGATTTTGGACTCGGACTTTGACTATTCTTTGCTTGACCCTTTGTATGTGACATGACCTCCTGTATTTGACCCAGCTAGTTTACCATTCTATTATTGTGTTTGTACCGTCTGTGTTTTGTCCCTCCCTGTGTTCCCCTTTCCCTCCCTGTGCACTTAAGCAGTATAGGGAACGCCGCCAAGTTACGGTGTTGCCGCTTAGGGCTCCAACTGTAAGTAGGTAGGGAAAGAGGTGGGTTTCAGTACAGGGCACACTTTCCCTTGTCTCCCCCGTGACAATTTCATTTTATTTTAAGTTACTATGAATAACTGGTTAGGCATTTATAGGAATCATAGCTTGATCTATGTAAGACTTCAACGTGTTAAAAGCCCAACACACTTTCAGCATTTTGGTCATAAGGGATTCCTGCTGGTTCATTAGGGAAACCAGTTCTACAGTAGTTGAAAGAACAAGAATCTGAATCAAATACAGTCACCACTTTATTTAAGTCTTATAGTGCAGTTCTCAAAGTTCATCAGGGATATTGAGGTCTTCTTGATAAAAGTCAGTGTTGTTTATCATCCATTAAAAAGTCCACAAAAAGAAACCCTGCACTTGACTTATATGTAACAATACACATTAGATCAAGGGTGCACAACCGTGGTCTGTGGGCTGCAAGTGGCCCACATAGCCATGGTTTGTGGCACCCATCCTACTGTAAAGGAATTCAACTGATAGTCTGTCTGTTTGGTTAGCTGTGGTTGTAAGTTCAGCGCTGAATGGCCCAGGAAGAAAGCTCCTATAATCTAGCAGGAGCAAGTCGAGTCGCTGGCAGTCAGTGACAGCAGGAATCCCGAAGAGAAGACAGAAATGGTTTATTACTGCTTTTATTACTGTCTTCTCCTTTCTCCTATACATATAGCTCAAAAAGTGCTATGCTGTGAATAGTGGAAGCATGATCCCTGGGAATGCATAGGATGCCCCAGTTACAGTGGAAAAAGTGAAAAAAAAGTAACCCCCAGAGGTCGTTTACTGAATTCCTGGGGACATTTTATGTGCCAAAAATAAATGTAAAAAAATAAGTTAAAAAATTGAATGAAATACAAATAAAATTAAAAAAAATAAAAACGCACACACCAAATGAAGCCAGCACCATTATAGCACCGTCTATGTGAGACTATGCATTTTACCATATTTTTCACCGTATAAGATGCACTTAGATTTTAGAGGAGATAAATAAGAAAATATTTTTCATTAGACCTCAGATCAGACCACTAATCAGACCCCCCAGTGGTAATCAAACCCCTAATCAGACCCCCATTGTTTCTCAGACCTCATATCAGACCCCCAGTGTTTTTAAGACCTCATATCAGACCCTCAGTGTTGAAAAACACCCCCAATCAGACTCCCAGTGATTCTCAGACACTTCTTTCAGCCATATCTTGTCTCTGCAGAGTTTTAACAAAAAGACCATAAATACATAGTAACATAGTAACATAGTAACATAGTTTATAAGGCCTAAAAAAGACATCTGTCCATCCAGTTCGGCCTGTTATCCTACAAGTTGATCCAGAGGAAGGCAATAGAATAAATAAAATAACAATAACAAACTAACAAAATAAAAATAACTGTGCCCAGGAGTCAGTATTTCTGACACTAATAGTGTATCCATGCCCCCCAAAAATAATTGTGCTAGCCTGAATTTTTAATTAAAAATATTTTCTGAGGTAATGTGTCCCTTTAATGGGAACTCCTCTGAGAGATTGTCCTTCAGTGTAAATTTTTACCTTCCTTTTTCACACTTCTCTTCTTTGACTCAACAGTCATCTATTGGAAAAACATTTGTAGTATTGACTTCCAATGACAAAAACAAAGCACCAGAGTATTAAACCTATGCGCAAAGTTATAGTATACCCATAGAACATGGCTTCTTTAAGAGTATGGTATGATGTTTCATCTTTAAGAACCAAGAGGAAAAGTGCAGCCCATCTAAATGGTCTCTAATGGTCCCTCTTATGGTCTATTTTTATGCCCTGAGTAGTCCAGATTACTCAGATTATCCTTGATGGATACATAAAATGATTCCATAGCTTTATGTTTTTGAAGTCTATAGTACAGCACAAACAACTTGTCAATAATTGTACACCATATAGCTACTAATGGTAGATTGATTTCACTAAAGCAAAAAGATGTGTTCTAGAATTTACAGAGATCCAGTGTGATTTATGAAAGTATACAGTGGATGATCAATCATTTCTCTAAAAAAAGGTATCCGACTCTTGAATGAAATTATATTCTTTGTTGTAGGTGGTAATCTTTAACATTTGTTACAAAAGAATCTAATAAGAAAAAAGTGGAAAATGTAACCACCACAAATTACTTTATATCCTGTACATAGTAAAGTTAATTGTCCATTAACTTTAAGGTAAATTGTAAAAGCTTAAAGGGGTTTTCCGGGAGTTAACTACTGATGACCTATCCTCAGGATAGATCATCATTATCTGATCATGGGGTCTGACACCCAGGATCCCCACGATAAGCTGTTTGAAAAGGCACTGGCGCTCCCGTGAGCGCCGAGGCCTTCTCTCAGCTTTTCCTAAGCCAGTGACGTCATGTTCAGTGGTCATGTGGCCTAGGAGCAGCTCAGCCCCATTCAAGTGAAAGGGGCTGAGCACGATTCCAAGCACAGCCACTGTACAATGCACGGTGCTGGGCTTGGTGAGCTGAGAGAAGGCCTTGGCACTCACGGGAGCGCCAGTGCCTTTTCAAACAGCTGATCATGGGGATCCTGGGTGTCGGACCCCCACGATCAGATAATGATGATCTATCCTGAGGATAGGTCATCAGTAGTTAACTCCCGGAAAACCCCTTTAAGCTTTTACAATTTACCTTAAAGTTGATGGACAATTTCCATTTGAATGAATATATTGTTGTATCCATAGGTGGCCACTGGTGAGCATATGTGACTGCTACAGCGATGTTACTGAGGTAGACAAAGAAATAAAGAAGAGAACAAACATCGGGTGGCACTGTACATATACATACTATTGAATAACACTAAATTTTTAATTACATGCAACTGCAAAAGTATTTACCGTATTTTTCGCCCCACAAAAGTGGGGGGAAAATGCTCCTGCGTCTTATGGGGCGAATGCTAATGAGCGCTTTCATTAGCACCGGAGGACCAGGAAGCGGTGAAGACCAGGTCCAGTAGAATGAAAGTAACTGGTCAGTTTTAATGAACATCGGAATTTTTTTCCCGCTTCCCACTACACCATATGCAATATTAAATGGTGGCGTTGGAAAGTCCCTCAAAAAAAAAGCCCCCATACAGCTATGTGAACAAAAATATAAAAAAGTTATGGCTCACGGAAAATAGAGACGAAAAATGAAAACGCAAAACCAAAAAAAACTCCGGTACTGAAAGGGTTAAGGGAACATCTTAAATGTACAGTAGCCATGTAGTATGATACAGGCATCTGACATGAAATTATAGGTTAAAAGTAGAATTTTAAAAATGTAAAATATATTTAAATGTTTAAAAGTAAAAGTTTTCAAACAGGACTAAAACGTGTTTTAAATGGCGTTTTAAAGAGATATAATTTATAGACATATAAAACCAATACATAATGTATTTGGAGTCCACATGCTCATAACAACCACTGCAACACTATTCTATCTAGTAAGGTAAATGTTATGAAAAACAATCTTAAAAACAACCACTGCAGCACTATCCTATCTAGTAAGGTACATGTTATTAAAAACAATCTTAAAAATTATACTAAAAATAGGGCTGCAAAAAATGGTAAATAGGTAAAAAGAAAAACTGGCTTTGACCTTTTATGGGGTTCTTTGCTTTGGATATATTTCTTCTTAGAAGTGTCCATTAACAACAAGCTAATCACAAATCAGAGAACTGTCCATTTCATGATTAAAGGGGCTCTTCAGAATATATATTGATGACCTATCCTCAGGATAAGTCATCAGTATCAGATCAGCGGGGGTCTGACTTCTTGGATCAGCTGTACAAAGAGGTCTCGGCACTCTGTAAGCACCTAGTCCTCTTCCTAAGCCAGGCGACATCACATTCATCGGTCACATGGCCTAGGCCTGTGATGGCTAACCTCTGGCACTCCAGTTGTGGTTAAACTGCTGGGAGTCGTAGTTTCACCACAGCTGGAGTGCCGGAGGTTAGCCATCACTAGCCTAAGCACAGCTCAGCACCATTCAAGTGAAGGGTTGAGCTGCAATACCAGGCACAGCCACTATACACTAACGGCACTGTGCTTGTTAAGGTGCGAGGAGGCTGCGGCACTCACAGGAGCACTGCAGCCTTCTCATATTGACCTATACTGAAGATAAGTCATCAATATGTTAATCCTGGAGAACTCCTTTAAATGACTGAACAGCACGGCTAAATCACTGCCAGAAGATCCTCGGGGGATTAAACAAATGATGATTGTAATTCTAAGAAAATCTAGTCAATTACTACTTCTCTCATTATTTTAGCGGAAGTAAATGTAGAAATGAATTACTGCCTGTAGCAGCAAATGATCTCTAAATCTGTATTTTGCACACAGTGGATACAGCCTAGCTATTCATTTTATTTCATCTTCAATAAATTCCCCTGTGAAAAGTTGGAATTTCACATAGGTTGCCTAGTTAGCGGTCTGCTTCATTCCAGAGTCTACTTCTAGAGGTCTGCACTCTTAAGACATACTGCACATTGGAAAATAGATTTATCTACTAAATCACCTCGGCAGCAATTTTATTAAAGTATCCTAATGAATAATTGAGAGGAGCATTACGTAAATTTATTTACAATGCTCTTTCTTTTTCCACTGAATTAAATTTTATCAGATTCTCACCTCGCTAATAAGTGTTTAATGGTAGCTGTAATAAGTTAATGAAATCAAATTCTAATGTGAAATATGTTTCTTTTTACACCTATTAAAATTATGTCTTACTGTTAAAGAAGTACCATCCTGACACTAATTAACGAGATTAACTAAATATAATACAATAAATTCATAAAGTAATCATTTCTTTTTGTAAGTGTTGAATTTACAACGTATAACTGCTGTGGATTGTATGTGTAGTTGAGTACTTTATTACAATGAACTCTAGAAGAACACATAGGTATCTAAATAAGAATAATACTATGACATGCAAATGAAAACGTAGGCACAGACTTAAAAGTATTAGGTGATAGATTATAAGTAGAGATGAGCGAAAGTTTAAAAAGTTTGATTCTGCTGATTTGCGAATTTTACAAAAAAATTCGGTTTATGATGAATTACTTTGCCACAAAGTGCATTTTTTTGTAAGTAGTGGGTGCAATGACAGGGATCTGCAATAGCACCGCCCCCGTCATTGTACCCCTCAGATGCCACGTTCATACATGATCGCGGTATCTGAGTGCAAAAAAGTGTACAAGTAACATTAAAAAAAATTATAAAATCATACTTACCTACTCCATTTGCTCGCGATGGGCCGGCCGCCACCATCTTGCTTGAAGATCTGGTGCGAAATCTCGTGCGGCGCGAGATTACATCATCACGCCGCCCGGCGTGGTGAAGACATACGTCACCACGCACAGGATTTCGGCCGAGATCTTCAATCAAGATGGCGGCTGGCGGCCCATCACGAGCAAATGGAGGAGGTAAGTATGGATTTTTTTGTTTTTTAAACTATTTCAGGTTAAATTGATTCGCTGACACAAAGCACAAGGAAATTCAGCTTCTATGTGAATCGAATTTATCCTGAAATTCTGATCGAATTCCACTTTGTAGGATTCGATTCGCTCATCTCTAATTATAAGTAGTAATGAACGAATCAAAGTCCACAAAGTGGATAAATTTGATTTGCTACAAAGCCGAATTTCCTTGTGCTTCACAGTAGTGAATCAATTTAACCTGAAATAGTGTAAAAAAATAAATAAATAACACCTACCTGATCCATTTACTCACCAAGGGCCGGCCGCCAACATCTTTCTTGAAAATCTCGGCCAAAATTCAGTTTGCGGTGACTTATGACGTCAACACACCGGACATGGACATGGCTTCTTGTGATCAGTGGAAGTGGTGGATAGCCTAGCAATCAGACTCTTATAAGCTATTCTATGGCTGTGTCCAAACATAGAAGCATCACCCCAATAATTTAAGTGAATGTGGGATGTATTCACCCAGCGTACAGATCATCAATATTTCAGTTCCTCAATGGAACCATTTTCAAACCATCTAAATGTCAAGTGAACAACTGTTACATGTGTGTACTGTAATATTACAAACACTTAGGCAGTTGTGGAAAAATGATGTAAAGTAAGGCTAATTTTACACAAACATATTCAATGTGAGAAATATGCATCATATGTCAGAGGTATTTCCTGTCCTGAATGCTGCCCCTATGACATGGACTCATAGCATTATAATGATTTATAATGTTGTGTATTCCTCTCCAATTTCAACTCTAATGAACTGTGCTCAAGTAATGCCGTCAGTACAAATCATGTTGGGATCAGACAGGAAATCACTGCCTGGATTGGATACTAAAATAAAAATAAACAACCACTTTATTATGAATGTGATTAAAACCAGTTGTGGGGCTTGTTCCCTATGTATCCCATGCGTTATACCTCAGAGGGATTTTATGTGGAGCATTAAAAAATCTGTCCCCACACCTGGGCTCCAATGAGAGTACCACATGAATGGTCAGGGGTATTACCATATAAACCCTTCACAATTGTGTCATTCAAACCCCTGAGATATAATCAGAAAACGTGTGGTACGTGTGGTTTAGGACTGTTGAGATCAGTACCCCCCTATTAATAAAATATCTGTCCAGTGTAACCACACTAGAGATTATGGTCTCAAAAATGAAACAAAAAAAGCCTCCAGAATGCGCTTAACACATTCCCTCAGAATTATCTGATTCATCAGGAGCATATGGAGCGTGTATCAAGATAAACTAGAGACCTAGACCTAAATAACAGGAGGATGCCCACAGCTGATGGTGTGTGGACATCAGGACATGTAGGGACACCACTAACTAGTTGGTGTGCCGAGGGGGTGTGCCTCTCACAACAGCTCTGGCAGCGACACTCTAGTTAGTGGTGTCCCTACATGTCCTGATGTCCACAGCATATGTCCTGATGTCCATATGCTCCTGAAGAATAGAAGTGTTAATAGTTTATTTTTCATACTTAACAAAATGCAAAGTGATTGGACGAAAGAGAAATTTAAATGAAATCAGAATTTGGTGTGGCCACCCTATGCCTTTAGAACTGCATCAATTCTACTTGGTACACTTGGCACACAGTTTTTGAAGGAACTTAGTAGGTAGATTGTTCCAGACATCTTGGAGAACCAACCACAGAGCTTCTGTAGCTGTAACCTTGCTCAAATCCTTCTGTCTCTTTATGCAATCCCAGACAGACTTTCTTGATGATGCTGAGATCAGGGCTCTATAGGGTCACTTCCAAGACCCCTTGTTCTTTATGCTAAAGATAGTTCTTAATGACATTGACTGTATGTTTGGGGTCATTGTCCTGCTGACCTGCTGCAGAATAAATTTGGAGGCAGTCAGATGCCTTCTTGGTGGTATTGCATGATGGATAAGTGTCTGCCTTTATTTCTCAGCATTAAGGATACCATTAAGGCTTCATTCACACGTCCGCAAGTGTTTTGCGGTCCGCAAATTGCGGATCCACAAAACACGGACACCGGCCATGTGCATTCCGCATTTTGAGGACCGCACATGGCCAGCTCTATAATAGAAAAGCCTGTTCTTGTCCGTGGCTGTGGACAAGAATAGGACATGTTCTATTATTTTGCGGGGCCGCGGACCGGAAGTGCAGATGCAGACGGCACTCTGTGTGCCGTCCGCATCTTTTGCGGCCCCATTGAAAATGAATGGGTCCGCACCCGTTCCGCAAAATTGCGGAACGGATACGGACCCATTTTCAGGATGTGTGAATGGACCCTAATCCTGACCAAATCCGCAACTCCATTTGCTGAAATGTAGCCCCAAATCTTGCAAGACACGATTCTTAGTTCCTTTTGAAAATAGATGTCCATCAGTTACACCAGCCCAGAACTAACAGAAAAAATGGGACCCAAAATTGCACCCAAAAATCCATATCTATATGGAAACAAGACCAAGCAACTCAACTATGCACGAAAACAAAGGAACTGGGGTAAGGAAAAATAGAAGCAGGTGCTCTGGACTGAGTTAAAATTTGAAATATTTGGCTATAATATAAGGCAGTGTGTTTGCTGAAGGGCAGGAGAACTGTATATGAGGTGGGGTTTTAACAGAGTAGATGTCAAAACAGAACCAGTTTCTTTTGTTTTGTTTTATTTAGGGAAAATCTTGCAAAATGTTTAATACCATGCAAATTTTCTTCTTTTTTTTTCTTTTATAGTTAAATCTAATTATTTTAACTAAAACGTCCTACAGCAAAGTATGATCTACTCAATCTTATATGTATAACAATATCACAAATGGCCAACATACGTAGTTCCTATAATGCCCAAAAACAAAGGAAGCTTCTTGCATTGGGGTCTGAGTACTAAATAAAGTGCTCACTGTAGGAGAAATTTATCACACCTCAAAAAGTCACAAAATAGGGCTGTGCAAGTTTTGGGGCTCACTTGCTCAACAGTGTTGCCACTTTTTGCATTTTTATACCACTCGCTCCAGTCTTGAAAAGTGGGTGGAAAAGTTGGTGTAGTTGGCTATGTTAATGTCACGAGGGGATGGGAAGTAGTGAGCCCTGTCTGTAGCCCAAACCGCTGTCCCTGCCTACTTACACGGCCCGTCCTAAACAACGGCGTGTAACTGTTCAACAGGCCCTGACCTACGTAAGTGCAGGGGCGTAAAGGGAAGGGAAAACAAAGGGAATAACTAACACAGACAGAACACACACAACACAATATAGAAGGGTCAGTCTAGCCAAAGGATCGTATCAAGAGGTCACGTCAAATACCAGGGAATAAACAGAAGGCGAAGTCCAAATTTCACAAGCCGAAGTCCGATACACGCTGAAACCAATTACTCACAGAAAACCACTAGCACTGCTGGATAGACCAATCACAGACAACCTGTGACCAGCAGGTTGCCTGTTTAAATAGGCCTCCAGATGGGTCATGTGACGTGGCCAGCGTCACATGACCCAATTTGCATACTACAGAGTGAGCGCCGGCAAAACATTACCAGCGCTCAAAAAACTCCAAGTTTGGTCACGTGGCGTGGTCAGCGTCATAAAATATAATACTGAGCGCTGGCTATTTCGGCCAGCGCTCAGAGGGCCCCGTCTGCTCGTTGTCTAAGGGGGGCGGGGAGGACGCCGGACGCGCGGCAGCAGGGAGCGTGCCGGGTCCTCCCTGTACAGTGTTGCCATGGAGACGAGGACGCTCATCGCGTCCTCGCTCCTTTGCTGTAGCGGAAGTCCGGTGGCGCAGCACTGGGGAAGCGCGCCGACGGCTTCCCATGACAGTTAATTAGTTTCAAACCAGATCTATTACTGCAACTTTTTAAAAAGTCATAAAGTCATAAACTCACTCCAGTCTTAAAAAATAACCAATTTAACAAAAAACACACAACATTGATACATTCGGTGCAAAATACACCAACTCAATCTCAAAATTGGCTTCAAATACTGTATTACCCTCATGAAAAATTTCCCCCTTTGAATGCTGTGTTTAGCTTTTTTTTGACAGGGAGCTGGTCATTTCAGTTTCCTTTCATCTCAGAATAGTAGGCTGACATTGTGTGAACGTGATCTTATTAATGGCAGAGCACTGTGCCGCGCGATGTACCATTACATTAAGCAGTAAACCGTGGCTGCAAGAAATAGTAAGTGGACTTTTTGGGATTACCTGGGTTTCTGCATTGATTGCTATGTTGTTTGCCTGCTCTCTAAGTCACAGTTATAGACAAACATTTTATAACTTACAAACTAATAACACACAAACCGTTGCTCTGTTCCTGTCTTTTATTGAGCACATTTACTAAACATCCAGAGTGCGGGGAGAAAAACTAATTGATCCTTTGTGTAGGTGATTTCTCCAAGAGCTAATTTACAAAAGGTGTTTCAATTAAAGAGAAGAGATTGGAAGCGTCGGATGCAAACAAATTTTAAAAGACCTCAGAAGATGTGTTATAGAGACACATTGGGCTAGAAAAGCATTGCTGAAGAGCTGAGTGTACATCAATATCTGGTTAGACAAATGATATACAAAAAGAGAAAAGCAAGGACTGCAGCTACTTTCCTTAGGAGTGGCCATCCTGATAAGATCAGTCCAAGAACACAACGGGAAGTCTTACAAGAAGTGCAGGGATAACAGCAAAAGAGTTACAGAAAACTATATAAACTGTAAAACCCTCTGTTCTTGTGTCCACTATAAGAAAAACAGTGAACAAAAATGGTAATCATGTAAAAAGACTGCAAAAGAAGCTGCTGATATCCAAACGAACCTTTGACCAGAAAGGGGGATTAAGGAGGGGTGAGAAGGGATGTGGCCAGCTGCAGCAACAAATTTATCCTCGGTTATGTCAGTTTTCTTGCATAAATGAAGCCAGAAATCTATTGCAGCTCAGAGCTCCCATTGATTTTTTTTGTTTAGGTGCACGGACTGCTGAAGGATGTACCTCATCATAAATGTGGTGCATCCCCTGGCAGTGCAAGGGATAATAAAGCTGACGCAGAAAATGCCTATCTTGTTAAATATCCAATTCCCGGAAAAAAGTGCACTACAACGGTAAATGCAATTGATAATATATGGCTAAACCCTTACGCTGATGTTAAAATGAGACTTTCGCCAATATATTCTTATATCAAGAACATACCGGAGCCCGAGCACCCCATCAAGGTATCTCAGAGTGGCTCGGGACCTAACTCTAACCTACCTATGCCATATGGGCAATTACGGAAGGAGCATAAAGGCCGACACACAGCGACCAACTCCTAGTTATCTACAGCGTGAGATCACACATACAATGGGAGGAGGGAGGAGACTGTGAGTCCTACCTACCAATGACTCATGCGACTCAGGCTACACAGGTGCACCAGAATGTTACCATAAGATCTAAGTCAAGGCACATTCAAACCTGGAGTTGCCACACCTCCAGGTGTAAATGTACAAACACAATAACGGAAAAAAAGTGGTCATAAATGGCAGAAATATCCAATCAGGGAGCAAATCCTGCACATGTGATCCGTTGCTAACAGCAATCCCCAGCAAAAATGCATACAATGGAGGATGCCTGCAGCGGGCCACATGTACCACAAAAACATCTTACACAGGATAACCAAATGTGCAGATGTGACAAACTATATAAACAAACGATTCACAGAAAATATCCCCCTAAGTATGGAGGAAAAAGAACTGGACACACCATAACCTCATTTAACCGTGATACATGAGGGAGCAATATAGTTTGGGGCTGCTTTATTGCCTCAGGGCCTGGATACCTTGCGATTACTGAGGGAATAGTGAATTCTCAGTCAGATCAAAAGATTTTACAGGAGGATATAAGGTCAACAATTCACAATTCATGACCTCAATTTCAAAAGACATTGGGTGATGCAACAAGACAATGACTCAAATCACTCAAGTGAATCAATTAAAGAATGGTTGAAAATGAAAAAGAAGATTTGTATTCTCTGACATGAGATATTGATGAACTGAAACACATTTATGGTCCAAAATTCCTCCTTGATGTTGTGCAAATTAAACATAATTTGGTGGAAGTGATGGCTGCTAAAGGCGTATGAGGTTATTCAATTCAAGGGTTCACTTTTTCTCCTTGTGTTATGGATGCTTACTCAATGTGCTCCAACAAAAGACATGAACAATACATCTGTTTGTGTCTTATTAGTTTAGTTACATCATTTTTGTTTATAATTGTTTATAATTGAGACTTAGATGTCACATCTTACTAGTAACCAATGCAGAAATCCAGTTAATTCAAAAGGGTTCACTTGCTTTTTATTGCCTGGCTGCACTGGGCATATTCAGTTAGGATGTATGTCTACAGACTAGAGGTCAAAACAAGTGATTATTATACAGCATAGAGAACAAAGAACAGACACATTTTCTGGAGTTCAAAATTAATATAACAGCCACAAGCTGCTATATCGTAGAAACTATATTGTAACTATTATGCAAAATGGTATGTCCCAAAGACAGAGAACCATCTGCCTACCACCACCTTGCGGAAGTGGCTCTACATGAGTCACAATATGACTTTTTAACAAGTCTCTTTAACATGTCAGATTGTTAAAAAGTTGGATTTTCACTCATAGGGAGCCACTACCACAAGGTGGTGCAAGCGAGATGGTTCTCTTTCCCTGGGAGATACCTCTTTGCATATTATTTTCCAGCAAGTCTCCATACAGGGCTTGTCTCTTTAAGGAGAGCCAGTAACGAGTTTATATTGTAACTACTAAAAATTCAGCACACAAATCAATGTATAGATGAGGAACACATAGTAATACTATAATAATAGCTATTTTATAGTTATAAAACTAGGGCCTTCTTCTACGACTCTCTGTATCTTGTACTGTAATTTGATGATACAGAAATCTAATATAAAACAATAAAATCCTCCAAAAATTACTTACGTGAACTTGATGCAGAAACTAATAGTTAGACTAGCTTCCGTGATCCAGTCCTAATGTGTGGTTGCAAAAATCACATTTCCCATTTATTGTACACATGACTACCAGAAGTCCCTGCCAGCATAAGTAATATGCATTTATGTGTCCCCAGGCTGATGGGTTTTCTTCAGTGCACAGCATTTATGATGCAATTGTACTGTCAAGCATATCCGAACAGCTTTAAACTGGTTCATTGATTAACTTCTGTAATACTTTCCAACTATTCTCTGAAGCATTTGAGGTTGAATATATTCCTATTTATATCTGTCTATTTTTCACTATTATTAACTGAGTTATTGTCACATTCCTCTAATCTTCCTATATCTTATTATCCCCATCATAACTACTGTAGAACTAGAAGCTTTCTGGGTGACAGGTTCTTACATATTGCTATTATTGCAACAGCATTTACGTTGTACATTAAAATGACACATCAGTCCTGTCCCTAGAAGCTCTATTATACCATTCTGTAACCTCAGGCTTTCCAGCCGACTGGTGGGTCATACTTGAATTTGTAACTTTGCAAAGGTGGAGACACAAAAGTTGGAAACCACTGCTTTTGTGATTAGATGCTATATTCATGCAATGCAGCATAAGATTTTTTTTAATTTTTCAAATTTATTATACTCACTTTTATAGTGTTGACATATTCCACAGCGCTTTACAGACATTATCACAGAAAATGCTGCAATTTCGGGAAAAACCATAGCATTTCCTACCCTTAAAGCTCAGGAGGTGTGTCCATGATCTTCCTATCACAACTCAGGAGGCAGTTGAAGGATGAAACTGAGCATGTGCAGGTATCTTAGTGAGCTGGACAAAGAAATAAGAAAAAAACAGCATGTGGTGCTATACAGATACAGTTTATTGAATAACTCAGTAGTAGAGATGAGTGAATCTTCAAAAATTCACTTCGGTGAATAATCAACGAATTTATGAAAATTCGTTCTTAATACGAAATTATGCGGTCGAAGTTGCGTTAAAAAATAAACGTTGTTTTGCAAACATTCCTGCACAAATTATGAACATACAGTCTGAGCGTTGTTAAAAGTACGCTACTGAACTGAATGTGTAAGCATTAGCATACAAAGTGCGTACGAATCCTTAGCGTACTATTGACTCGCGATTGTGTCATACGCAGGCTGCGGCGTACAGTCCTCAGAGGCAGTCCATATGAGCTAGAAAATTAAGGTGCTAGCTATCCGGCTAAGTGCATCATTTATTAAAAACACCATACAATAAGTGCATAATAGGACACATTGCAGTACCTGAAAAAGAATACACACAATGGGCTAAAGTGCTTTAACGTTGCTGAACCTGTAAAAACATTATTGCTAAAATAACGCAAAGACATAATTAATAGAGATGAGCGAGTAGTGTTCGATCGAGCCGGTATTCGATCGAATACTACGATATTCGGCACACTCGATTTCAATCGAGTATAACGGCGATGGCGCACTTAGAATTCGTTTCCCCTCCCACCTTCCCTGGCGCTCTTTTTCCACCAATCAACATGCAGGGGGGGTATGACAGGCACGCTGAGCACGCTGGCAGCGCGAAAACAGCGTCTACATGGATTGGCTGGAAAAACCATGTGACCTCGAATCATAAAAACTCAGCTCTTCCTGCTCGTACGCATATGCTGCGTGAACTTAGTCAGGGACAGAGGCTGGAGAAGGGAGAGACAGATTTTAGCTGTTGGACAGGCAGGAGCGTGATTAAAAGCCCTTATCAGGGCTACTACAGTGGACTTCAGTGATAGCTTTACTACAATATAGACTTTACAGAGAACGGCTGCTGTATTCAGGGATAGCTGCTGGAGTAGGGACAGAGAGAGGCATTAGTGGTGTATTAGGTGCTCTGCTACATACCAAACTATATTTGGCACTACTGCTGTGTACTTTGAAATATACAATATCTAGGCATTTTAATAGGCCACTGTACTGTGCGTTCTCTTGCTAAATTATCTCACATACCTGGTGTAAATACCCACCGTCTGTTCAGTTACTACACGGCTGTGTACTTTGAAATATACAATATCTAGGCATTTTAATAGGCCACTGTACTGTGCGTTCTCTTGCTAATTATCTCACATACCTGGTGTAAATACCCACCGTCTGTTCAGTTACTACACGGCTTTGTACTTTGAAATATACAATATCTAGGCCATTTAATAGGCCACTGTACTGTGCGTTTTCTTGTTAAAGTATCTCACATACCTGGTGTACATACCCACCGTCTGTTCAGTTACTACACGGCTTTGTACTTTGAAATATACAATATCTAGGCCATTTAATAGGCCACTGTACTGTGCGTTTTCTTGTTAAAGTATCTCACATACCTGGTGTACATACCCACCGTCTGTTCAGTTACTACACGGCTTTGTACTTTGAAATATACAATATCTAGGCCCATTTAATAGGCCACTGTACTGTGCGTTTTCTTGTTAAAGTATCTCACATACCTGGTGTACATACCACCGTCTGTTCAGTTACTACACGGCTTTGTACTTTGAAATATACAATATCTAGGCATTTTAATAGGCCACTGTACTGTGCGTTTTCTTGTTAAAGTATCTCACATACCTGGTGTACATACCCACCGTCTGTTCAGTTACTACACGGCTGTGTACTTTGAAATATACAATATCTAGGCCATTTAATAGGCCACTGTACTGTGCGTTTTCTTGTTAAAGTATCTCACATACCTGGTGTACATACCCACCGTCTGTTCAGTTACTACACGGCTTTGTACTTTGAAATATACAATATCTAGGCCATTTAATAGGCCACTGTACTGTGGCGTTTTCTTGTTAAAGTATCTCACATACCTGGTGTACATACCCACCGTCTGTTCAGTTACTACACGGCTTTGTACTTTGAAATATACAATATCTAGGCCATTTAATAGGCCACTGTACTGTGCGTTCTCTGTTAAATTATCTCACATACCTGGTGTACATACCCACCGTCTGTTCAGTTACTACACGGCTTTGTACTTTGAAATATACAATATCTAGGCATTTTACTAGCCCACTGTACTGTGCGTTCTCGTGCTAAATTATCTCACATACCTGGTGTAAATACCCACCGTCTGTTCAGTTACTACACGGCTTTGTACTTTGAAATATACAATATCTAGGCCATTTAATAGGCCACTGTACTGTGCGTTCTCTTGTTAATTATCTCACATACCTGGTGTACATACCCACCGTCTGTTCAGTTACTACAACGGCTTTGTACTTTGAAATATACAATATCTAGGCATTTTACTAGCCCACTGTACTGTGCGTTCTCGTGCTAAATTATCTCACATACCTGGTGTAAATACCCACCGTCTGTTCAGTTACTACACGGCTTGTACTTTGAAATATACAATATCTAGGCCATTTAATAGGCCACTGTACTGTGCGTTCTCTTGTTAAATTATCTCACATACCTGGTGTACATACCCACCGTCTGTTCAGTTACTACACGGCTTTGGTACTTTGAAATATACAATATCTAGGCATTTTACTAGCCCACTGTACTGTGCGTTCTCGTGCTAAAATTATCTCACATACCTGGTGTAAATACCCACCGTCTGTTCAGTTACTACACGGCTTTGTACTTTGAAATATACAATATCTAGGCCATTTAATAGCCACTGTACTGTGCGTTCTCTTGTTAAATTATCTCACATACCTGGTGTACATACCCACCGTCTGTTCAGTTACTACACGGCTTTGTACTTTGAAATATACAATATCTAGGCATTTTACTAGCCCACTGTACTGTGCGTTCTCGTGCTAAATTATCTCACATACCTGGTGTAAATACCCACCGTCTGTTCAGTTACTACACGGCTTTGTACTTTGAAATATACAAATATCTAGGCCATTTAATAGGCCACTGTACTGTGGCGTTCTCTTGTTAAATTATCTCACATACCTGGTGTACATACCCACCGTCTGTTCAGTTACTACACGGCTTTGTACTTTGAAATATACAATATCTAGGCATTTACTAGCCCACTGTACTGTGCGTTCTCGTGCTAAATTATCTCACATACCTGGTGTAAATACCCACCGTCTGTTCAGTTACTACACGGCTTTGTACTTTGAAATATACAATATCTAGGCCCATTTAATAGGCCCACTGTACTGTGCGTTCTCTTGTTAAATTATCTCACATACCTGGTGTACATACCCACCGTCTGTTCAGTTACTACACGGCTTTGTACTTTGAAATATACATATCTAGCATTTTACTAGCCCACTGTACTGTGCGTTCTCGTGCTAAATTATCTCACATACCTGGTGTAAATACCCACCGTCTGTTCAGTTACTACACGGCTTTGTACTTGAAATATACAATATCTAGGCCATTTAATAGGCCACTGTACTGTGGCGTTCTCTTGTTAAATTATCTCACATACCTGGTGTACATACCCACCGTCTGTTCAGTTACTACACGGCTTTGTACTTTGAAATATACAATATCTAGGCATTTTACTAGCCCACTGTACTGTGCGTTCTCGTGCTAATTATCTCACATACCTGGTGTAAATACCCACCGTCTGTTCAGTTACTACACGGCTTTGTACTTTGAAATATACAATATCTAGGCCATTTAATAGGCCACTGTACTGTGCGTTCTCTTGTTAAATTATCTCACATACCTGGTGTACATACCCACCGTCTGTTCAGTTACTACACGGCTTTGTACTTTGAAATATACAATATCTAGGCATTTTACTAGCCACTGTACTGTGCGTTCTCGTGCTAAATTATCTCACATACCTGGTGTAAATACCCACCGTCTGTTCAGTTACTACACGGCTTTGTACTTTGAAATATACAATATCTAGGCATTTTAATAGGCCACTGTACTGTGCGTTTTCTTGTTAAAGTATCTCACATACCTGGTGTACATACCCACCGTCTGTTCAGTTACTACACGGCTTTGTACTTTGAAATATACAATATCTAGGCATTTTAATAGGCCACTGTACTGTGCGTTTTCTTGTTAAAGTATCTCACATACCTGGTGTACATACCCACCGTCTGTTCAGTTACTACACGGCTTTGTACTTTGAAATAATACAATATCTAGGGCCATTTAATAGGCCACTGTACTGTCGCGTTTTCTTGTTAAAGTATCTCACATACTGGTGTACATACCCACCGTCTGTTCAGTTACTACACGGCTTTGTACTTTGAAATATACAATATCTAGGCCATTAATAGGCCACCTGTTACTGTGCGTTTTCTTGTTAAAGTATCTCACATACCTGGTGTACATACCCACCGTCTGTTCAGTTACTACACGGCTTTGTACTTTGAATATACAATATCTAGGCCATTTAATAGGCCACTGTACTGTGCGTTCTCTTGTTAAATTATCTCACATACCTGGTGTAAATACCCACCGTCTGGTTCAGTTACTACACGGCTGTGTACTTTGAAATATACAATATCTAGGCCTTTTAATAGGCCACTGTACTGTGCGTTCTCTTGCTAAAGTATTTCACATACCTAATTATATACCCAAATATTGTATTTGCAACAAAAAAAAAATAAAAATGCGGAGGGGGGCTAGCGGAATAGGACGTGGACGTGGACGAGGACGGGGGCGCGAAATGCTGTTTGGGGGCCTTGTTGAAGCCAGTGGGGATACAATGTGTGCTGGTGAGGATCAGCCAGGATCCCGCTCATCCAGAATCCCTGCCTTTATGGGACAGTTAAGCAGGGGGCGGGTTACACCGCTGTTGAGGCCTGAGCAGGTTGAACAGGTGGTGCAATGGATAGCCGATAGCGCTTCACACAGTTGTCCACCAGCCAGTCATCCACACAGTCTCACTCTGACCCTCCTTCCTCCACACCTGGCCAACAGAGTCATCCCACCCTTGACCCCTCCCAGGAGCTCTTTTCGGGTCCTTTTTCAGATGTGCCGGAAGAATCCCCAGGAGCTAGCAGAGGAATTTGTTTGTAGTGATGCCCAAACACTGGAGTTTTCGCCATCTTCCTGCTGATGTGGACCCTGAGCCAGCATCTGTTATCATGAGGCGATGATGATGATGAGACGCAGTTGCCATCAAGGGAGGCTGTTGGAATGTCCAGTGGGCAGGAGGAGGAGCAGAGTGAGGAAGTGGAAGAGGAGCTGGTGGATGACGAAATGACCGACCCCACTTGGCCAGGGGTGATGTCCAGCGAGGAAAGCAGTGGAGAGGTGGTGGTCTGCGCAGCACCGAAAAGGCAGCAAGAGGCAGAGGGATGTCCACAGGCAGAGGGATGTCCACAGGCAGAGGGATGGCCACAGGCAGAGGGATGGCCACAGGCAGAGGGATGGCCACAGGCAGAGGGATGGCCACAGGCAGAGGACAGTTCAGACAGAGAAGTGAGGCCACAGCCAGCAGGGCCGAAGCTGTTCCCGCCAGCGGCCAGTCGCGCGAAGCTCCCCCATCGAGGCCTCGTACTTCTGTGGTGTGGAGATATTTTAATGTTTGTGCGGATGACAAACTGAGCGCGGTTTGCACACTCTGCCACTCAAAACTGAGTAGGGGCTCTGAGAAGAGCAATCTGACCACCTCAGGCATGCGGCGTCACTTGGAATTCAAGCACTGGGCTGAGTGGGAGAGAGCAAACGCAATACAAACTGCGCCCGGTCTTGCTGCCACTGCCTCTTCCCCTTTGTTGTGTGCTGCCACTGCGGTCCAGACCTCCAGCCAGGACACCTCCACATCTGCCTCTGCCTCTGCTACTTTGGGGCCTTCTCCTTCAGCCTCCCCTTCCCCGCCCCTTCCCCCGCCTCTTCGCCTGCACCTTCACACTCCTCGTCCCAACAACTGTCCATCTCGCAGGCGTTCGACCGCAGGCGGAAGTACGCCTCGAGTCACCCCAAGCCCAAGCCTTAAACTGCCACATCTCCAAACTGCTGGCCCTGGAGATGTTGCCGTTTAGGCTTGTGGAGACGCAGGCCTTCCGCGACCTGATGGCGGCTGCCGCACCTCGCTATTCCGTCCCTAGCCGCCACTACTTTTCCCGGAGTGCCGTCCCCGCCCTGCACCAGCACGTGTCGCGTAACATCAGGCGGGCCCTGAGGTACGCAGTCAGCGCAAAGGTCCACTTGACCAACCGACTCATGGACAAGCGCTTGCGGCCAGGGACGATACATTTCTCTGACGGCACACTGGGTGAATGTAGTGGAGGCGGGGACGGGGTCGCAAACAGAGACGGCCTACCTACCACCCCCGCCCAAGATTGCCAGCATGGGTTCTGATAAACCCCCCTCCTCCTCCTCCTCCTCCTCCTCCTCCTGTGCCTTAACATCTCCCTCAGCCGCTAGCTGGAAGCGTTGCAGCACTGGCGCGGGAGACGTCAGCAGGCGGTGCTAAAGCTCATTCAGCTTGGGCGACAGGAAGCACAGCGCCCCAGAGGTGAGGGACGCCATATTGCAGCAGACGGAGATGTGGCTGTCGCCGCTGCAGCTAGGACCAGGCATGGTCGTGTGCGATAACGGCCGTAACCTGGTGGCGGCTCTGGAGCTTGCCGAACTCAATCACGTACCATGCCTGGCCCACGTTTTTAATCTGGTAGTCCAAAAATTTCTGAAGACTTACCCCAACCTGGCAGAGCTACTGGTGAAAGTGCGGCGCTTGTGCGCTCACTTTCGGAAGTCAACTGTAGCTGCTGCTAGCTTAAAAAACTCCAGCAACGCCTCCATTTGCCTCAACATCGGCTGTTGTGCGACCTGCCGACTCGCTGGAATTCCACCTATTCCATGTTGGCCAGGGTGTGTGAGCAGCAGAGAGCATTGATGGAGTACCAGATAATGAATCCACGCGTGCCTCCAACTCAGCTCCCTCAGTTTGCCAACCACGAGTGGCCATGGATGGCAGACATATGCGATGTACTGCGTATCTTTGAGGAGTCCACCAAGAAGGTCAGCAGCGAGGACGCTATAGTGAGCGTAACCATTCCGCTCCTAGGCGTCCTTAAAGAATCGCTCATCGCAATAAGGGAGAACGCATTGCACGCAGAGGAGACGGGGGTAGGAGGAGACGCAACTGAGCTAACACAGTCAGACCACACTTTTGTCTGCTTCAACGGTGGCAGTTGCAGGAGGAGGAGGATGAGGAGGAGGACGATGTGGAGGTGGCTGTGGAAGAGGAGGAGGATGCTGGCGGCGAGGGTAGCAGTCAGGCTGTGTGCGTCCCATTGGTTCAGCGCGGATGGGGGCGGAGAGGAGGCGGAAGAGGAAGAGGAAGAGGAGGAAATGGCAAGTGATCCTTCTGGTGGGGGGCAGTGAGGTCATGCCTATTCAGAGTCTGGCACACATGGCTGACTTCATGCTGGGCTGCTTTTCCCGGGACACACGTGTTGTCCGGATAGTGGAGAACAAACTGTACTGGGTCTTCGCACTCCTGGACCCCGGTATAAAGATAACGTCTCCTCTTTTATTCCGGTAGAGGAGAGGACGAATCGATTGCTGGAATACCAGAGGGAACTCGTGCAGAACATGATGGAGATTTTTCCCACCCACCATCGCTGGCGGCAGAGAGGAGAGGGTCTCCCAGAGTCCCACAACATCCATCAGGCCCACAGCCACCAGGGGAACACTCTCCAAGGTGTGGGACACGTTCATGGCACCCCCTCGTGCAACTTCCATCACTGCGGGGCCCGCTATCAGCAGGAGGGACAAGTATCGGCGGATGTTGCGGGAGTACCTGGCAGACCGTAACCCTGTCCTCCCGATCCCTCGGCGTCCTACACTTACTGGGTCTCCAAGTTGGACACGTGGCTGGAACTGTCCCTGTACGCCTTGGAGGTGCTTGCCTGCCCTGCCGCCAGCGTGCTATCAGAAAGGGTGTTCAGCGCAGCCGGGGGCATTATTACCGATAAGCGCAGCCGCCTGTCAACCGACAGTGCCGACAGGCTGACGCTAATCAAAATGAACAGCAAGTGGATTGACCCGGACTTTGCTTCTCCAACAGTGGAAAGCAGCCAAAAGTGAAGTGCCATGTGTATGAAGTGCCATTTCCTCCTCCACCTCCTCCTCCTCCTCCTTAACCGCCGTAGAATTGGTCCGTAAATCAGAAAAATTTTTATATTTATGGCTCACCTCTTGGGCCTCCACAAAATGTTTAAGAGGTCTCACCTCTTGGGCCTCCTCATAATTTTTAACAGGTCTCACCTCTTGGGCCTACTCATAATTTTTAACCGGTCTCACCTCTTGGGCCTCAAAATAATTTTTAAGAGGTCTCACCTCTTGGGCCTCCTCATAATTTTTAACAGGTCTCACCTCTTGGGCCTCCACAAAATCTTTAACAGGTCTCCCCTCTTGGGCCTCCACATAATTTTTAATACGTCTCACCTCTTGGGCCTCCACAAAATCTTTAACAGGTCTCACCTCTTGGGCCTCCACATAATTTTTAAGAGGTCTCACCTCTTGGGCCTCCACATAATTTTTAAGAGGTCTCATCTCTTGGGCCTCACAAAATGTTTACCAGGTCTCACCTATTGGGCCTCCACATAATTTTTAACGGGTCTCACCTCTTGGGTCTCCACAAAATGTTTAACAGGTCTCACCTATTGGGCCTCCACATAATTTTTAACGGGTCTCACCTCTTGGGTCTCCACAAAATGTTTAACAGGTCTCACCTATTGGGCCTCCACATAATTTTTAACGGGTCTCACCTCTTGGGTCTCCACAAAATGTTTACCAGGTCTCACTATTGGGCCTCCACATAATTTTTAACAGGTCTCACCTCTTGGGCCTCCACAAAATGTTTAACAGGTCTCACCTCTTGGGCCTCCACAAAATCTTTAACAGGTCTCACCTCTTGGGCCTCCACATAATTTTTAAGAGGTCTCACCTTTTGGGCCTCCACAAAAGGTTTAAGAGGTTAACAGTGGAAAGCAGCCAAAAGTGAAGTGCCATCTGTATGAAGTGCCATTTCCTCCTCCACCTCCTCCTCCTCCTCCTCCTCCTTAACCGCCGTAGAATTGCTCCGTAAATAAGAAAAATGTATATATTTATGGCTCACCTCTTGGGCCTCCACAAAATTTTTAAGAGGTCTCACCTTTTGGGCCTCCACAAAAGGTTTAAGAGGTTAACAGTGGAAAGCAGCCAAAAGTGAAGTGCCATCTGTATGAAGTGCCATTTCCTCCTCCACCTCCTCCTCCTCCTCCTCCTCCTTAACCGCCGTAGAATTGCTGCCGTAATAAGAAAATGTATATATTTATGGCTCACCTCTTGGGCCTCCACAAAATGTTTAACAGGTTCACCTCTTGGGCCTCCACAAAATCTTTAACAGGTCTCACCTCTTGGGCCTCACATAATTTTTAAAGAGGTCTCACCTTTTGGGCCTCCACAAAAGGTTTAAGAGGTTAACAGTGGAAAGCAGCCAAAAGTGAAGTGCCATCTGTATGAAGTGCCATTTCCTCCTCCACCTCCTCCTCCTCCTCCTCCTCCTTAACCGCCGTAGAATTGCTCCGTAAATAAGAAAAATGTATATATTTATGGCTCACCTCTTGGGCCTCCACAAAATTTTTAACAGGTCTCACCTCTTGGGCATCCACATAATTATACTATAAAATATTAGGCCTTATAATTGGCAACTGTACTGTGCGTTCTCTTGCAAAATTATTTCACGGCTGTGAAGGCAAAATATTGTAACCAAAAAAAAATAAAATGCGGAGGGGGGCTAGCGGAATAGGACGTGGACGAGGACGGGGGCGCGGAAATGCTGTTGGGGGCCATAGTTGCTGGTTGAATTATCTGAGGTAAATGATTCTCCTTTAGACGACGCTTTCCCTTTGCATCGTTCTGCGATTAAACCATAAATAACTCTCTGCATATTTATACCAAATGCACCCAGTACGAAAAAAGTCATAGAAAGTTTCCAAACAGAGACTGGAAACATCAGTAAGTTGAAAAAAACTGTTCGCCTAAAAAAAAAAAAAAGTTAAAAATAAAATTGGCAGTTGATAGTATCGAGCTATTGTCACAGAGAGACGCGATTACAACACCTTCATTTACATTCAGTACATGTCTCAAGGCATTGGGAGAATGAAAACAGGCCACGGCTGGAGTATGAAATGTACCACCGCTTTGTACTGTCCGATACTGACCCGGTCCAGGGGTGATGTCCAGCGAGGAAAGCAGTGGAGAGGTGGTGGTCTGCGCAGCACCGAAAAAGGCAGCAAGAGGCAGAGGGATGTCCACAGGCAGAGGCATGTCCCACAGGCAGAGGGATGTCCACAGGCAGAGGGATGTCCACAGGCAGAGGGATGTCACAGGCAGAGGGATGTCCACAGGCAGAGGACAGTTCAGACAGAGAAGTGAGGCCACAGCCAGCAGGGCCGAGCGTAACCATCCCGCTCCTATGCGTCCTTAAAGAATCCCTCATCGCAATAAGGGAGAACGCATTGCACACAGAGGAGACGGGGGCAGGAGGAGACGCAACGGAGCTACACAGTCAGACCACACTTTTGTCTGCTTCACGGTGGCAGTTGCAGGAGGAGGAGGATGAGGAGGAGGAGGACGACGTGGAGGTGGCTGTGGAAGAGGAGGAGGATGCTGGCGGCGAGGGTAGCAGTCAGGCTGTGTGCGTCCCATTGGTTCAGCGCGGATGGGGCGGAGAGGAGGCGGAAGAGGAAGAGGAAGAGGAGGAAATGGCAAGTGATCCTTCTGGTGGGGGCAGTGACGTCATGCCTATTCAGAGTCTGGCACACATGGCTGACTTCATGCTGGGCTGCTTTTCCCGGGACACACGTGTTGTCCGGATAGGGAACACTGTATGGGTGCGTATAAAGATAATTCCCGGGACACACGTGTTGTCCGGATAGTGGAGAACAAACTGCGGGTACTGCGGTCTTCGCAATCCAAGTTGGACACGTGGCTGGAACTGTCCCTGTACGCCTTGGAGGTGCTTGCCTGCCCTGCCGCCAGCGTGCTATCAGAAAGGGTGTTCAGCGCTGCCGGGGGCATTATCACCGATAAGCGCAGCCGCCTGTCAACCGACAGTGCCGACAGGCTGACGCTAATCAAAATGAACAGCAAGTGGATTGACCCGGACTTTGCTTCTCCAACAGTGGAAAGCAGCCAAAAGTGAAGTGCCATGTTGTATGAAGTGCCATTTCCTCCTCCACCTCCTCCTCCTCCTCCTTAACCGCCGTAGAATTGGTCCGTAAATCAGAAAATTTTTTATATTTATGGCTCACCTCTTGGGCCTCCACAAAATGTTTAAGAGGTCTCACCTCTTGGGCCTCCACATAATTTTTAATACAAGGTCTCACCTCTTGGGCCTCCACAATAATTTTTAAACAGGTCTCACCTCTTGGGGTCAAATAATTTTTAAGAGGTCTCACCTCTTGGGCCTCCACATAATTTTTTAACAGGTCTCACCTCTTGGCTCCACAAAATCTTTAACAGGTCTCACCCTCTTGGGCCTCCACATAATTTTTAATACGTCTCACCTCTTGGGGCTCCACAAAATTTTAACAGGTCTCACCTCTTGGCTCCAATAATTTTTAAGAGGTCTCCACCTCTTGGGCCTCCACATAATTTTTAAGAGGTCTCACCTCTTGGGCCTCCACAAAATGTTTTACCAGGTCTCACCTCTTGGGCCTCCACATAATTTTTAAACAGGTCTCACCTCTTGGGCCTCCACAAAATGTTTAACAGCGTCTCACCTCTTGGGCCTCCACATAATTTTTAAACGGGTCTCACCTCTTGGGCCTCCACAAAATGTTTAAGAGGTCTCACCTCTTGGGCCTCCACATAATTTTTAACGAGGTCTCACCTCTTGGGCTCCACAATAATTTTTTTCTCACTCGGTTTCACCTCTTGGGCCTCCACATAATTTTTAACAGGTCTCACCTCTTGGCCTCCCGGTCTCACCTCCACAAAATCTTTAACAGGTCTC
>ONZH01004515.1:0-15906 GCA_900303285.1 Rhinella marina | reverse complement strand
TGATGAGCTGTGTTGCTTTTACGTTAAACATATAGTTTTGCATTGTTTCCAAAAAGTTGGATTTTGGTTTCATCTGACCAGAGCACCTTCTTCCACATGTTTGGTGTGTCTCCCAGATGGCTTGTGGCAAACTGTAAACGAGACTTTTTATGGATATCTTTGAGAAATGGCTTTCTTCTTGCACTCTTCCATAAAGGCCAGATTTGTGAAGTGTTCGACTGATTGTTGTCCTATGGACAGACTCTCCCACCTCAGCTGTAGATCTCTGCAGTTTATCCAGAGTGATCATGGGCATCTTGGCTGCATCTCTGATCAGTCTTCTCCTTGTTTGAGATGAAAGTTTAGAGGGATGGCCGGTCTTGGTAGATTTGCAGTGGTCTGATACTCCTTCCATTTTAATATGATCGCTTGCACAGTGCTCCTTGGGATGTTTAAAGCTTGGGAAATCTTTTGGAATCCAAATCCGGCTTTAAATTTCTCCACAACAGTATCACGGACCTGCCTGGTGTGTTCCTTGGTCTTCATGATGCTCTCTGTGCTTTAAACAGAACCCTGAGACTATCACAGAGCAGGTGCATTTATACGGAGACTTGATTACACACAGGTGGATTCTATTTATCTTCATCAGTCATTTAGGACAACATTGGATCATTCAGAGATCCTCAATGAACTTCTGGAGTGAGTTTTCTGAACTGAAAGTAAAAGGGCCGAATAATTTTGCACGCCCAAATTTTCAGTTTTATTATTACAAAAAAAGTTTAAATGATTCAATAAATTTCATTCCACTTCACAATTGTGAGCCAGTTGTTGTTGGTTCTTCACCAAAAATTTAAAATGTTAAATCTTTTTGTTTGAAGCCTGAAATGTGGCAAAAGGCTGAAAAGTTCCAGGGGGCCGAATACTTTCGCAAGGCACTGTACATTACAGATAGGGATAATATACTATATGTAACCAGGAAAATATGGAAAGCATTGTCTCTAAGTAACATATTACACTTACCTCAACGTAATAATAAGGCATTCCTCAGGAGAAACACAGCGACGCATATTTGTGTCCTGGAAAGTTAGCCCAGGACGCAACTCAGCCAACAGATGGTCAAAAGTGGCGACACCCATGCAGCAGTAATTAAAAATCTTGCCAGGGTGCTGCCGTAGGTCACTATATAACTAGAGATGAGCGAGTAGTGAAATATTCGAAAGTTCGAAATTCGATTCGAATAGACCGCGATATTCGGCTATTCGACCGAATATCGAATCCCATTAAAGTCTATGGGAAAAAAATGCTCGCCACTTGGAAATCTCAATTCGACCACTTGGAGGTCACCAAGTCCACCCTGAAACCTCAGAAAAGGATGCCAACACTGCTGGAATGCAACTGGGACAGCAGGGGAAGCATGTCTGGGTGCATATAACGCGCCCAAGTCGCACTATTACGCCACTATCACAGCCTCTCAACAATACACTCCAAAGACAATGTAACCTCTCTGTAAAGTGAGACCATACAAGGAAACCTTCTTTCCTCTACATTGCCATGGACCCCAAGCCAAACTAGACAAAAAAGAAGATAAAATTCTGCACCCCTTAAAATCACGTTGCCTATGACAACCACAGATGGCATAGGCAAGGGGGAAAGCAATCAAGCCATCACTATTTTTCCCTCTGTGCCATCCCTGCCTTGCCCAGGCACATGTCCCAAAACATCATCCACGCCCGAGTAACACGGTTACTGCAAAAGGCCATTTGACCACCAACACTTTGGTTTGAGGCCGGGGATGCTACATCTCCCTGACGGCACACTGGGTGAATGTTGTGGAGGCGGGGACGGGCAAACCTGCTACCCCCACCCAAGTTTTGGGCCTTGGTTCTGTCTGGATTTCCGCAACCCTTACAGACAGCTCGGCAAACCCCTCCTTCTCCTTCTAGATTTGTTAAATCTGTCCACCACCCAGTCAAGTCCACAAAGTCCAGTCTCGTCGATAGCCTGCAGAAACTGCAGGGACCTCACTCTGACCCTCCTTCCTCCCACCCTGCCCAATGTTATCAACCCAGTGTTCCCACCCATGCAAGAATCGCAGGAGCTATCTGAGGATTTTGTTTGTTCTGATGCCCAAACACTGGAGCAAGCTCCATCTCTAGCTGATGGTGGTGTGGAACGGGCACTAAAGTGTAAAATGATTAGGGACGATGATGAGACACAGTTGCCAGCAAGGGAGGCTGTTGGAGCAAAGTGAGGCAGTGTAAGAGGAGGTGGTTGAGTATGACGAAGTCAGTGACCCGACCTGGCCCAGTGTCATGTCTAGCAGGTAAAGCAGTGGGGATGTTGAGGGATGCGTAGGACCGCAAAAGGCAGGAAGAGGCCGTGGGCTGGCCAGAGGCTCATGGAGAAGGCAGGCTAGAGCCCGCAGGGCCGCATCTCTTCCCTATAACAGGCCCCCACACAAAGCTCTCCCATCGAGGGCTCTTAGGTCCTTGTTGTGAAAATATTTTAATGAGTGCGCAAAGTTAGCTTGAGGTGAGCCCTCGAAAAAATTATATGGAGGCCCAAGAGGTGAGCCCTCGAAAAAATTAAGTGGAGGCCAAAGAGGTGAGACCTCTTAAAAATTGTATTAAGGCCCAAGAGGTGAGCCATAATAAAAATTGTTTGTAGGCCCAAGAGGTGAGACCTCTTAAAAATTGTTTGTAGGCCCAAGAGGTGAGCCATGAGAAAAATTGTTTGTAGGCCCAAGGAGGCATGTGGGCCAAGAGTGTGAGACCTCTTAAAATTGTTTGTAGCCAAAGACGTACCATGAGAAAAATTGGTTTTGTAAGCCAAGAGGTGAGACCGCTTAAAAATTATGTTTGAGGCCAAAGAGGTGAGGACCTTCTTAAAAATTGTTTGTAGGCAAGAGGTGAGACCTGCTTACCAATTGTTATTAAGGCCCTCAAGAGGTGAGCCATAATAAAAATTGTTTGTAGGCCAAGAGAGTGAGCCATAATAAAATTGTTTGTAGGCCCAGAGGTAGAGACCTCTTAAAAATTGTTTGTAGGGCCAAAGAGGTTGAGACTCTTAAAAAAATGTTTGTTAGGCCCAAGAGGTGAGACCTTCTTAAAAATGTATTAAGGCCCAAGAGGTGAGCCCATAATAAAAATTGTTTTGGTAGGCCAAGAGGTGAGACCTCTTAAAAATAGTTTGTGGCCCAAGAGCGCGAGACCTCTTAAAAAATTGGTTTGTAGCCCAAGAGGTTGAACCTCTTAAAAATTGTTTCGTAGGCCAAGAGGTGAGACCTCTTAAAAATTGTTTGTAAGGCCCAAGAGGTGAGCCATGAGAAAAATTGTTTGTAGGCCAAGAGGTGAGACCTCTTAAAAATTATGTGGAGGCCCAAGAGGTGAGACCTCTTAAAAATTGTTTGTAGGCCCAAGAGGTGAGCCATGAGAAAAATTGTTTGTAGGCCCAAGAGGTGAGACCTCTTAAAAATTATGTGGAGGCTAAAGAGGTGAGACCTCTTAAAAATTGTTTGTAGGCCCAAGAGGTGAGACCTCTTAAAAATTGTTTGTAGGCCCAAGAGGTGAGCCATAAATATATATATTTTTTTTATTTTACGGAGCAATTCTAAGGCGGTTAGGAGGAGGAGGAGGTGGAGGAGGAAATGGCACTTCATACAGATGGCACTTCACTTTTGGCTGCTTTCCACTGTTGGAGAAGCAAAGTCCGGGTCAATCCACTTGCTGTTCATTTTGATTAGCGTCAGCCTGTCGGCACTGTCGGTTGACAGGCGGCTGCGCTTATCGGTTATAATGCCCCCGGCTGCGCTGAACACCCTTTCTGATAGCACGCTGGCGGCAGGGCAGGCAAGCACCTCCAAGGCGTACAGGGACAGTTCCAGCCACGTGTCCAACTTGGAGACCCAGTAAGTGTAGGACGCCGAGGGATCGGGGGGGACAGGGGTACGGTCTGCCAGGTACTCCCGCAACATCCGCCGATACTTGTCCCTCCTGCTGATAGCGGGCCCCGCAGTGATGGAAGTTGCACGAGGGGGTGCCATGAACGTGTCCCACACCTTGGAGAGTGTTCCCCTGGTGGCTGTGGGCCTGATCGATGTTGTGGGACTCTGGGAGACCCTCTCCTCTCTGCCGCCAGCGATGGTGGGTGGGAAAATCTCCATCATGTTCTGCACGAGTTCCCTCTGGTATTCCAGCAATCGATTCGTCCTCTCCTCTACCGGAATAAAAGAGGAGACGTTATCTTTATACCGGGGGTCCAGGAGTGCGAAGACCCAGTACAGTTTGTTCTCCACTATCCGGACAACACGTGTGTCCCGGGAAAAGCAGCCCAGCATGAAGTCAGCCATGTGTGCCAGACTCTGAATAGGCATGACGTCACTGCCCCCACCAGAAGGATCACTTGCCATTTCCTCCTCTTCCTCTTCCGCCTCCTCTCCGCCCCATCCGCGCTGAACCAATGGGACGCACACAGCCTGACTGCTACCCTCGCCGCCAGCATCCGCCTCCTCTTCCACAGCCACCTCCACGTCGTCCTCCTCCTCCTCATCCTCCTCCTCCTCCTGCAACTGCCACCGAGAAGCAGACAAAAGTGTGGTCTGACTGTGTAGCTCCGTTGCGTCTCCTCCTACCCCCGTCTCCTCTGCGTGCAATGCGTTCTCCCTTATTGCGATGAGCGATTCTTTAAGGACGCATAGGAGCGGGATGGTTACGCTCACTATAGCGTCCTCGCTGCTGACCTTCTTGGTGGACTCCTCAAAGATACGCAGTACATCGCATATGTCTGCCATCCATGGCCACTCGTGGTTGGCAAACTGAGGGAGCTGAGTTGGAGGCACGCGTGGATTCATAATCTGGTACTCCATCAATGCTCTCTGCTGCTCACACACCCTGGCCAACATGGAATAGGTGGAATTCCAGCGAGTCGGCAGGTCGCACAACAGCCGATGTTCAGGCAAATGGAGGCGTTGCTGGAGTTTTTTAAGCTAGCAGCAGCTACAGTTGACTTCCGAAAGTGAGCGCACAAGCGCCGCACTTTCACCAGTAGCTCTGCCAGGTTGGGGTAAGTCTTTAGAAATTTTTGGACTACCAGATTAAAAACGTGGGCCAGGCATGGTACGTGATTGAGTTCGGCAAGCTCCAGAGCCGCCACCAGGTTACGGCCGTTATCGCACACGACCATGCCTGGTCCTAGCTGCAGCGGCGACAGCCACATCTCCGTCTGCTGCAATATGGCGTCCCTCACCTCTGGGGCGCTGTGCTTCCTGTCGCCCAAGCTGATGAGCTTAAGCACCGCCTGCTGACGTCTCCCCGCGCCAGTGCTGCAACGCTTCCAGCTAGCGGCTGAGGGCGATGTTAAGGCAGAGGAGGAGGAGGAGGAGGAGGAAGAGGAGGGGGGTTTATCAGAACCCGTGCTGGCAATCTTGGGCGGGGGTGGTAGGTAGGCCGTCTCTGTTTGCGACCCCGTCCCCGCTTCCACAACATTCACCCAGTGTGCCGTCAAAGAGATGTATCGTCCCTGGCCGCAAGCGCTTGTCCACGAGTCGGTGGTCAAGTGGACCTTTGCGCTGACTGCGTACCTCAGGGCCCGCCTGATGTTACGCGACACGTGCTGGTGCAGGGCGGGGACGGCACTCCGGGAAAAGTAGTGGCGGCTGGGGACGGAATAGCGAGGTGCGGCAGCCGCCATCAGGTCGCGGAAGGAGTGTGAAGGTGCAGGCGAAGATGCGGGGGAAGGGGAGGCTGAAGGAGAAGGCCCCAAAGTAGCCGAGGCAGAGGCAGATGTGGAGGTGTCCTGGCTGGAGGTCTGGACCGCAGTGGCAGCACACAACAAAGGGGAAGAGGCAGTGGCAGGAAGACCTTGCGCAGGTTGTATTGCGTTTGCTCTCTCCCACTCAGCCCAGTGCTTGACTTCCAAGTGACGCCGCATGCCTGAGGTGGTCAGATTGCTCTTCTCAGAGCCCCTACTCAGTTTTGAGTGGCAGAGTGTGCAAACCGCGCTCAGTTTGTCATCCGCACAAACATTAAAAAATCTCCACACCACAGAAGTACGAGGCCTCGATGGGGGAGCTTCGCGCGACTGCCTGCTGCCGGGAACAGCTTCGGCCCTGCTGGCTGTGGCCTCACTTCTCTGTCTGGACTGTCCTCTGCCTGTGGACATCCCTCTGCCTGTGGACATCCCTCTGCCTCTGGACATCCCTCTGCCTCTTGCTGCCTTTTTCGGTGCTGCGCAGACCACCACCTCTCCACTGCTTTCCCCGCTGGACATCACCCCTGGCCAAGTGGGGTCGGTCATTTCGTCATCCACCACCTCCTCTTCCACTTCCTCACTCTGCTCCTCCTCCTGCCCACTGGACATTCCAACAGCCTCCCTTGATGGCAACTGCGTCTCATCATCATCATCGCTCATGATAACAGATGCTGGTTCAGGGTCCACATCAGCAGGAGATGGCGAATACTCAAGTGTTTGGGCATCACTACAAACAAATTCCTCTGCTAGCTCCTGGGATTCTTCCGGCACATCTGAAAAAGGACCCGAAAAGAGCTCCTGGGAGGGGTCAATGGTGGGATGACTCTGTTGGCCAGGTGTGGAGGAAGGAGGGTCAGAGTGAGACTGTGTGGATGACTGGCTGGTGGACAACTGTGTGGAAGCGCTATCGGCTATCCATTGCACCACCTGTTCAACCTGCTCAGGCCTCAACAGCGGTGTAACCCGCCCCCTGCTTAACTGTCCCATAAAGGCAGGGATTCTGGATGAGTGGGATCCTGGCTGCCCCTCACCAGCACGCATTGTATCCCCACTGGCTTCAACAAGGCCCCCAACGCAATCCGCACCCCAATCATGAGAAGTCGATCGCTAGCCCTACGCATTTTTTTTTTTTTGGTTACAATATTTTGCCTTCACAGCCGTATACTACCAGTTCAGACGGTGTGTATTAACACCACGTATATAAAATACTTTTGCAAGCACGCAGAACGCTCAGTACAGTAGACAAAGAAAAGGCCTTTTTTTTGTTATATTTCTAGGTACACAGCCGTGTACTAACAGGTCAGACGGTGTGTATTAACACCACGTATATAAAATACTTTTGCAAGCACGCAGAACGCACAGTACAGGTGCCAAAGAAAAGGCCTAGTTTTTTAATATTTCTAGGTACACAGCCGTGTACTAACAGGTCAGACGGTGTGTATTAACACCACGTATATAAAATACTTTTGCAAGCACGCAGAACGCTCAGTACAGTAGACAAAGAAAAGGCCTTTTTTTTTTATTTCTAGGTACACAGCCGTGTACTAACAGGTCAGACGGTGGGTATTTACACCACGTATATAAAATACTTTTGCAAACACGCAGAACGCACAGTATAGTAGACAAAGAAAAGGCCTTTTTTTTTATATTTCTAGGTACACAGCCGTGTACTAACAGGTCAGACGGTGTGTATTAACACCACGTATATAAAATACTTTTGCAAGCACGCAGAACGCTCAGTACAGTAGACAAAGAAAAGGCCTTTTTTTTTTATTTCTAGGTACACAGCCGTGTACTAACAGGTCAGACGGTGGGTATTTACACCACGTATATAAAATACTTTTGCAAGCACGCAGAACGCACAGTATAGTAGACAAAGAAAAGGCCTTTTTTTTTTATTTGTTAGTACACAGCCGTGTACTAACAGGTCAGACGGTGTGTATTAACACCACGTATATAAAATACTTTTGCAAGCACGCAGAACGCTCAGTACAGTAGACAAAGAAAAGGCCTTTTTTTTTTTATTTCTAGGTACACAGCCGTGTACTAACAGGTCAGACGGTGGGTATTTACACCACGTATATAAAATACTTTTGCAAGCACGCAGAACGCACAGTATAGTAGACAAAGAAAAGGCCTTTTTTTTATATATTTCTAGGTACACAGCCGTGTACTAACAGGTCAGACGGTGTGTATTAACACCACGTATATAAAATACTTTTGCAAGCACGCCGAACGCTCAGTACAGTAGACAAAGAAAAGGCCTTTTTTTTTTTTATTTCTAGGTACACAGCCGTGTACTAACAGGTCAGACGGTGGGTATTTACACCACGTATATAAAATACTTTGCAAACACGCAGAACGCACAGTATAGTAGACAAAGAAAAGGCCTTTTTTTAATATTTCTAGGTACACAGCCGTGTACTAACAGGTCAGACGGTGGGTATTAACACCATGTTATATAAAATACTTTTGCAAGCACGCAGAACGCTCAGTACAGTAGACAAAGAAAAGGCCTTTTTTTTTTTATTTCTAGGTACACAGCCGTGTACTAACAGGTCAGACGGTGGGTATTTACACCACGTATATAAAATACTTTTGCAAGCACGCAGAACGCACAGTATAGTAGACCAAAGAAAAGGCCTTTTTTTTTTATATTTCTAGGTACACAGCCGTGTACTAACAGGTCAGACGGTGGGTATTAACACCACGTATATAAAATAATTTTGCAAGCACGCAGAACGCACAGTACAGGTGCCAAATAAAATGCCTTTTTTTTTATATTTCTAGGTACACAGCCGTGTACTAACAGGTCAGACGGTGGGTATTTACACCTGGTATACAAAAAGGGTATTGCAGGCACACAGAACCCAGAACACTAGAGCCAAATAAACTGTATTTAAAAAAAAAAAAAAGTACACAGCCGTATACTGCCAGAAGATCAGATGGTGCATATACACACTAGGTATATAACAGGGTTTTGCGGCCAAAAAGAACGCAGAACAGTAGTGCCAAATATAGTTTGGTATGTAGCAGAGCACCTAATACACCACTAATGCCTCTCTCTGTCCCTACTCCAGCAGCTATCCCTGAATACAGCAGCCGTTCTCTGCAGAGTGTATATGGTAGTAAAGCTATCACTGTACTGCACTATAGTAGCCCTGATAAGGGCTTTTAATCACGCTCCTGCCTGTCCAACAGCTAAAACCTATCTCTCCCTTCTCCAGCCTCTGTCCCTGACTAAGTTCACGCAGCATATGCGAACGAGCAGGAAGAGCTGAGTTTTTAATATTCGAGGTCACGTGGTTTTTCCAGCCAATCCATGTAGACGCGTGCTCCGCGGGCCTGTCATACCCCCCCTGCATGGTGATTGGTGGAAAAAGAGCGCCAGGGAAGGTGGGAGGGGAAACGAATTCTAAGTGCGCCATCGCCGTTATACTCGATTGAAATCGAGTATGCCGAATAGCGTAGTATTCGATCGAATACCGGCTCGATCGAACACTACTCGCTCATCTCTATATATAACAGGACAAATTGTCCGTGGCTGGGCCACTGAGAAATTGGATGAATCCACATTCGCTTCCTACGAGGTTCATCCTCAACCATTTCAGGACGATCACCAAAGCAACGAAAAAGTAACAAATGCAAAAATACATGATCGGAATTAGATAAAGGGGAACCAGACATTCTGCAAATGAAACACCACCAAACTACTACAAATCAATCACTTCACCACAAAACGAGATTGCCCAAACCAAACTGCATTGTGGGGCTATTTATAGGTTTACCAAGGCAACAGGTGTTTTGACTGAGAATGTTTGCGTTTTTTTACAAGCGCGTGAAAAACGCATGCCATCTGCGCGGAAAGAACGCAAACTCGGAACGCAATCGCACACAATAATGAGAAGTATCGCAGGACAAATTGCATGTTTTTTCTGGAACGCACCCTGAACGCATCCGGACCAAATCCGCAACGCTCGTGTGAAAGAGGCCTTAAGGAGCAGAATCTGGCAGAATCATACATATTGCACCACTGTTTTTATGTGACAGGGTGGTATTGACAACCCAAAAATGATTGAAACCTTTCTTGCCGCTTTAAAGGGGTTATCCAAGACTATTAAATGCCCCCATATGCCCGGGCCCCTCACACTGAATATACTTACCTGGCTCCCTGCTTCCTGCACCGCTCCTGGTCCCCGCTCTGCCGCTGCTGCTTCTCCCTGTGTGCGGATGAAAACATCTGGTGTCGGGGGGGGGACAGCCAATGGCAGATGGGGCGAGCCTCCCTAGCATCACCCACGATCCTTCCCCCGACACCAGATATGGTCCGCACATGGGGACGAGCAGCAGCTGCGGTGCGGGGACCAGGAGCGGCACAGGGATCAGGGAGCCAGGTAAGTATATTCAGTGTGAGGGGCCCAGTCATATGGGGGGCATTTAATAGTCTTGGATAACCCCTTTAATAGTGATGCCATTGAGTGGAGGTAAATAATGTGATCTGATCACACACTTATTACATCCAATTCTGTGACTTCCTTCGTGACGAATCCACTCTCAGGGCCAACTTCAACATCTACAGCTAAGTGACTCATGGTGGCAGTAGTCCATTCCAAACAGATAGACTGCAATGAGTAACTGTGTTCAATGATCTGTTCTATTACTGAGGGATTCAGAACAACACTTTTAGTTTATTCCAATGTAAATTCAGCAATCAGGTATGATGGAATTATGTTTTCTATAATTACATTGAATTATTTTTTGTCATTTTCGTGGCAAACATGTTGATGAGTAGAATAACAAAAAACATTCAGCCTGGGTAACATGAGAATTTGTTTTCTGTCTTTGTCACGTTCATAGTGCTGCAAAGCTTTTTTGGATACTATGTCACATTACCTCTCACCTACTTATAATTCTGTCACCTCTCCATTTGCATGCCATTCTGATTACAATTAAGCATTCAGTGCTGGAAGCATGAATCACCGCGTAGCACAAAATATTCAAATTTTGTACAAGAAGTAACAACACAGCTATAAAAAGGCTATTTTCTTTTTTTATCAATTCAGATTAGATGTATGCTCTTGCTGGAAACCTCTTGTTTGCCTCTCAGACCTGGCAATGTATTATAGTACACAGTGCAGAACAAAAGTAAGCACAGATGAAATTCTAAAGCAGCATAAAACGTCATTAGGAAAAAAAATGGTTAAAGGGAATGTGTCACCAATTTTTTTTTCTGCGAGACAAATGTTTTTTCTAGCGCGTTTTTACTTTCTGATTGCATATTTTTTAATTGTATTTTCTGAACATGATTATGGGGGCTGACATCTTGCCTGAGCTGTTCTTAACAGTATTTAGGTATGTGCTTTACAGCAGCCACCATGGGCCATAGACACAATGGACAAGAGCAGAGGACAGGAGCACAGTGTGCAGAGGTCATTTAACAAGTAAGGAGCAGATAAGCTATAACAATCATCTATTGTGAATGTGTGTGTTACCTACATATAAGGGCTCATGCACACGAATGTGTGCTGTCAGTGCCCGTGCTGTGGACTGCAGTTTGCGGTCCACAGTGCACGGGCACTGACAGTGGGGCCGCCGCATTCGGATCACGGACCCATTCACTTGAATGGGGTCCACGATCCGCATCTGATGGTCCGCACCGCAAAAAAGTAGTGCATGCACTACTTTTTTGCGATGCGAAGGCATGGCCAGAAACACCACAGAAGCACACCGTAGTGCTTCAGTGGTGTTCCAATCCGTGCCTCCATTCCGCTTCTCCGTGATTGCGGACCCATTGAAGTGAATGGGTCCGCGATCCGTGATGTGGGCTGCACATGGCCGGTGCCCGTGTATTGCGGATCCGGCATATGCAGGCCGCAATATGGCCACAGGCCGGCTCCGGCCATGTGCATGAGCCCTAAAGGTGATATCTATTATTCTAATTATAACTTCAGTAAAGTGATATGTACAGACCAAGAAGTGGTACCTATCAGGCTTAGTGTCCAGTGTGAAAACGGCTGGATTTTATGTTTTTTTTTATATAGATATTGACATGGAAAATTTAAAATAACCACCAACATTTCTTTAACAATATGTAACATAAAAATATGTAAATTATTTAAACAATACCTGTTATTTAAAAATACCTATTTAAACAATAGGTCATTTTCTGATGACACATTTCCTGTAAAGACTAGAAAATCAATTCACATAATTTTTGCTGCATTTACAGGAAGACAATTTTATTTAAGATTGCTGTGGTTGTCATAGCAGCAAGGTTTTTTTCCAGTTGGTTTTCAGGTTGTCTGATTTGGACAGTCTCATTTAAATAGTATGGTCTCCAAAAACTAAGTTGATCACAAGGTGTCCAGTAGAAATTGCGAAGATTCGTATCGAATCTACGAAGCGCGGATAGATTCGCTCATCTCTAATCACTACAGAGGATATTAAAAGGGGCGTGCATGAATGGGGTAGAGGTTGGTAAACACCCCCCCCCACACACACACACACACACACACCCTTTATAAAAAGATTTGTTCTTAATACGAATTTATTCGGTCGAAACTGCTTTAAAAAATAATTGTTATTCTGGTCGTGTTCTGCAAACATTTCCGCACAAATAACGAACATACAGTTGTTTAAGGTACGCTATTTAAGTGAATACGTATGCATGAGCGTACAAAGTGCGTACGAATCCTTAGCGTACTATTGTCTCGCGATTGCGTAATACGCAGGCACCTTCCATTGGCTGGAAGTGGAACCCTTCTGCTTTTCAGTGCCAGACATTTTGACTTGACTGTGGCAGCAGGCAATCAGATCTTTGTCTCTCTCCCTGTCTCTCTCCCTGCCTGATTAATATTACTAGCCCTGCACTAGCCCTGATATCTGTAATGTGGGTGCACAGAACAACACCAGAATTTACAGAACACAGTTCTCGGTCTTTCACAAGCTCCTGCTCGTCTCAGCAGGCGCAGCACAAGTGATGTAACTGGTTTACTGAGCCTATGGGCCAATCAGAGCAAGCCCTTCCCCCTAGGTCAGGTGACCGGGTTCTTCCCTGGCTTTTTGCTGCTCTCACCGCGAACATTTCTGCACAATTAACGAACATACAGTAAAAGTTCGCTACTTAACTGAATTCATACGCATCAGCGTACAAATTATCAGATGCGTAGCATTAGCGTACAATTCATCAGATGCGTACGTAGCGTACAAAGGTTTAAGTACATTTAAGAGTCGGCTGGAGCGAATCTGAAAAGATCCAGATCCGCTTCGGAGTATGAAATTGCAAGATTCGTATCGAATCTACGAAGTGCGAATAGATTTGCTCATCTCTAATCACTACAGAGGATATTAAAAGGGGCGTGCATGAATGGGGCAGAGGTTGGTAAACACCCCCCCACACACACACACACTTGGCTGGACCTGTAAATGGAATATTGCTTACTTGCTTCCTGGTGCTGGCTCCCCTTTTCTTCTTTTCCGGGCCTACAATGCTCTGCTGCGCTCCCTCGTTGAAAACATCCAGTTCAACACCTCATGCAGCCAATCACTGGTTGCTACGGTGATCAGCTCCCCTTACGTCATGACAATTGGTTACATGACACAAGGGGATCTGGTCACAGTTCTAGCCAGTGATGCAGACGGCATCAAACCAGATGTTTTCAGTGAGGAAGCATCGCAGGCTGGGAGGAGAAGGAGCAGAGAGCCAGCAGCAGGAAAGTAAGCATCCCTTTACAGGTCTAGCCAAGTGAAGGGGTTTGCCACCCCCCCTTTCCCCCATTCTTGCACAGCCCCTTTAAAGTGAATCTCTAATTTCATAAAACTTCTGACATGTCCAGGTGCTGAGAACCCCACCGCTTACTAAAATAAAGGGGCAGAATGTCTCAGCTAAGTGGTTTTGCTGCGTCTGGTCAGTTCTCTTCAGATTGGAACTGAAGGGAGAGGAAGAGGGAGAGAGAGGGATCAAGAGAGAGAGGATTTTGATGCCTCGTGTGAAGACATTCTTATCTTTCTTTTCCTTTTGGAAGGAAAGCTAATTTGCATATCCTTTTTCACAGAAGCCAGGGAATCTTTGCTTGGCCTATAAGATTCCTTGCAGAGCTCTGCATATAGAGAAATAGTACCCTTCAGATCCTATACTGATAAGGGGAAATCACTTCTAAATTAATCAGTAAATCTTTCTCTCTCTCCTATTCAATTTGGGTAAAATTAATTTGTACCCTTAACACATTTTTTTTGCCAATTCAGACTGATCGAAACAAAACTATCTTCTCCATCCATCTGGTGCCGTTTTGCGTGTATAGCATGACTTCCTCTCTGATATTATCAGGGGCGGACACAGACAGCAGAGGGCCCCTGTGCGAAGAATGCCTGGGCACCCCAAAAAAAATTCTCAACCTAACCTATTCCGCTCTAACATTACATAAAGCAATACAAAACTTACAAAACATACAGGGTAAGGTTACTTTCACACCTGTAGCACTACGCTCCGACCACCTGATCCGGCAGAGAATGCAAGGAATTGGCCGCTGATTCTCAGAATTTTTGCCAGATTGTGGCCAGATCTCTGCTGGACCCCATTATAGTTAATGGGGCCGGTGGGCATTCTGAACACCCCAGCCTGCCACCCCCAATACTGTGCTCACTGTGCTCCCCAAAACTATACTGCAGAAACTGTCCCCCTGCAAATACTAGTTACACACAGATAGTACCGCCTTCAGTAATTATTGGCACACAGTGCTCTAAAAAATAACTGCACCCAGCAAATAGTACCTCTGACACTAATAGTGTAACCATAATGTTCCCCAAAAATAACAGTGCTAATCTGATACTGTGCCAGGGTGCCCCCCCCCCCCGACAGTAATAGTGGTCCCCAAAGTCCCACCAATAGAAATAATTAGTGCCCCCAGTAAAGCCAGTGTCCTCATAGTGCCTTCATGTGTGCCAATGCCCACTACTGTGTGCCCAAAAAACCCTCTTAGTGCCCCCTGTTGAGCCGCATAGTGCCCTATAATTTGTGCCAGTATAAAATACTCCTATATAGTGCCTCCATAGTGCTCCTCCCCTTGTCCCCATGGTGCCTGACATAATGTGTCAGTATAAAATGTGCATAATGTCTGCCAGTGTAATGCCACTATATAATGATCCCAATAGTGCTCATCTTCCCTCTTCTCCATAGTGCCCTCCATGTGTGCCAGTATATAAGATAGGACCCCAGTAGATGCCCCCATAGTGCTCCTCTCCCCTCCTTCTCCATAGTGCCCCCATGTGTGTCAGTATACAAGATAGGGCCCCCATAGTGCTCACCCCCCTCCATAGTGTCCCCATGTGTGCCAGTATATATCATAGGGCCCCAGTAGATGACCCTATAGTGCCCCTCCTTCTCCATAGTGCCCCCATGTGTGTCAGTATACAAGATAGGGCCCCCATAGTGCTCCCCATGTGTGCCAGTATATATAGGGTGCCCCATAGTGCTCCTCCTCCTCCATAGTACCCCCCATATGAAGCCAGTATATATAGGGCCCCCCATAGTGCTCCTCCTCCTCCATAGTTCCCCCCATGTGAGCCAGTATATACAGGGCCCCCCATAGTGCTCCTCCTCCATAGTGCGTATATATAGGGCCCCCATAGTGCTTCTCCTCTTCCATAGTGTGCCAGAAAGGGCCCTTAGTAAAGCGTAAATGAAAACAATAAACACTAATACTTACCTCCTTGCCTCTGTCAGCAATGCGATGCAGGCCTCTTCCGGCCTGTGTCCCACGCTGTACGGCTCACGCGGCGAGATGACGTCATCCCGTCCTGGGCCCCTGTTTAGCCGAACCGGCTGCACAGGCAGTATGTCCGCCCCTGTATATTACATAGAGTAACAGTCCATAGGTTGTCTTCATGCAGGGCTGTACATGTTCAATAATTAAGAAGGCACCAGATGGATATATATTAGAGATGAGCGAGTATACTCGTCCGAGCTTGGTGCTCGTTCGAGTATTACGGTACTCGTAAGTGCTCGCTGCTCGGACGAGTATCTCGCCATGTTCGAGGAAATGGCAACTTCCGCATCGTGCACTTTTGGCGCCTATAAACTCAGCCAATCACAAGCCAGGAGACTCTACGGTACACCCAGCATCACGTGGGGCCCTTACATGTCGATAGCAGGGGTTGGCTGGCCTGATCAGGTGACCCTGG
>ONZH01004514.1:0-26884 GCA_900303285.1 Rhinella marina | reverse complement strand
ACCTCAGATCAGCATATTGTGCCCCCATAGACCTCATAATCAGTCAGATCTCCCCCATCAGACCTCATATCAGTACTGTGCCCTCATCAGCCTCAGATCAGCGTATTGTGCCCCCATCAGACCTCAGATCAGCAGACTGTGCCCCCATCAGACCTCAGATTCAGCAGACTGTGCCCCATCGGACCTCTATATCAGCTACTGTGCCCCTATCAGACCTCAGATCAGCCCACCCAGCCACATAGGATTAAAATAAAAAAACTTTACTTACCTGTTCTGCGCTGCGGCTGCCCTCCGGTCCGCGTCCGCTCTCTTCCCTGGCCCGCGCACACTATGACCTGACGCTGCGTGCAGCGTCAGGTCATAGTGCGCGCCACCAGGGAAGAGAGCAGAGCGCGGACCGGAGGGCAGCCGCAGCGCAGAACAGGTAAGTAAAGTTTTTTATTTTAATCCTATGTGGCTGGGTGGGCTGATCTGAGGTCTGATGGGGGTCCCTAAATACAAGTGAGCGCTTCCATAATGGAAGCGCTCACTTGTATTCGCCTGATAGAAGGCAAGGTCATCCTTGCTGGGCCCCCCCTGAGTCACTGGGCCCGGAGCCGTCGCCCCCCCTGCCCCCCGGTAGCTACGCCACTGGTGCTAACGCTATACATGTGTGGAGCCGGAGCAGCGCTCCGGCCCCACACATGACACACATTAAACAAGACACAGACATACATACAAACAAACATACAGACATACATACAGACATACATACATACTCACATACTCCGGGACGCTGGCAGAACGTCTTCACGCGCCTCCTGCGCGCAGTGATGACGATTCCCCACAGCGCCCTCTGCTGGGCGCAGTGGGAAATGTCATCGCAGCGCGCAGGAGGCGCGTGAAGACGTTCTGCCGGCGTCCCGGGAGTATGTGAGTATGTATGTATGTCTGTATGTTTGTATGTATGTCTGTATGTTTGTTTGTATGTATGTCTGTGTGTATGTATGCCAGATCCGGAATGACCCCCATTGGAAATCAATGGAGGACAGATCCGGATTACTGGTGTGTCCACACCAAACGGATCCGTCCCCATTGACTTGCATTGGGGGTCATTCCGGATCCGTCTTGGTGCGGATGCCTGGACCGGAGAGCAAACCGCAGCATGCTGCGGTTTGTCCTCCGGTCTGAAGACGGAACGGAATGCTTTCAGGAGCATTCCGTTGTCTTCAGTTCAGTTTTGTCCCCATTGACAATGAATGGGGACAAAACTGAAGCGTTTTTTTCCGGTATTGAGCCCCTATAACGGAACTCAATACCGGAATTTAAAAACGCTAGTGTGAAAGTAGCCTTAAAAGGATGGACTGCCATGAAGGTCCTTTTTTAAGGAGGCGAGGCACTGTGGGGGGGGGGTCAGTGTTAAGGGGTAGGGGGCTGTGGCATTGACTGTTAAGGGGCGGGGTACTGTAGAGGTCGCTGTTATTGGCGATACTGTCGATATCTTTTAACGACACACACATACATGAAATGAAATAGATGAAATGTTAATAACTCAGACAAAGCCTTCTGCTAGTATCCTATATATATAAAAATATCCTATATATATATATATAAATGAATTTCTGTCTGTTCTTTATGGTCGCGGCCAAACGACTGAAACAATCTGCAGAAAATTTGGCACATCAAGTGTCCGAGAAGCTTTTGATTAAGGTCTCAGCTCTCTAGCACGTTCTTGAGATATTGCCAAAAATATATTAGCCAATAGGAGCTTGCAGCATCACATATATGCTAACTGCCATACACACAGTCACATGACCCTTATTAGCCAATAGAATCTCGCAGGTTCTTCAGTCTACATACACAGTTTTACACCAGGTTTCCATAACAACTCAGCCATTTTTCTTCACTGTTATAGGTCACTGTTAAGAGAGCAGGACACTCTAAGGGTCAATGATAATGGGACAGGGAGCTGTGGAGCTCACATTTTAAGGGAGCATGGTGCTATGGGAGGGTCACTGTTAATGGGGCGGGGGCACAATTGTGTGACACAAGGAAATAGGAGGGGCGGGCAAAGACAGAGGCTGGGGAGGAGTAACCATAAAAGAAGGCAGCGCAGCCTGGGCTCCTACACACTGAACATCGCCCCTGGGCACTAGCGAGTGCTCATTTGCATATGAATTAAACAGCGTTTTTCCTGCATCTGCAAGTCTAAAGAAAATAACAAAGGTACCATTACATTCATGTGTAGGTGTGCTACAGAGCCATGTAAGCACTGTATATGGTCATATAGTGGTGACAGACTCCCTTTAACAATCACCATGCAACATTTGATAGATTTGTATCTCAGTGGAGTCTCCAGAAAAACTGACTAAATCTTTGCCTCATGATAAATTCCCCCCATAGTGTACATACATATTTAAAGTGATCATTTGTAAATCATTTGTGGCAGGGTAGTAAGAAAAAATAAAGCAGAAATCAGAATTAGTCATAATTATTTGTTATTAATAATCTGTTCACTCGCTTCTCTTCTGTGTAAGCAAAGCTTCATTTGTCGAACATCTGAAATGTTTTCCCATGAGGCTAAAACAGCAGCACAATTTCAGAATTTGTAGAGGTTAGAAAAACAAATGCAGTGAAATTGCAGCTATTCATTTGTCATCTGATGTTGTTTCAAGGGCCGAGTCCATCTATCTCTTGAGTGTACGTGTGAATAGTTTTTTTCTGTTTTGAGTTCAAATTATTATTGTTCTACCAATTAAAAAAAGTGGGAATTTGGTACTTGTCTTCCCTGACAGAATTTATATTGAGGACTCAATTAGGGTAAAAAATGCCTGAAAAAAAATCAACTGACTTTGTTATATGAACATTTAAGAAATTAAATAATTGTAATGCTGATTCTAGAATGATTACCGTATATAAAAAAATGTTAAAATGAAATATGTATGTACGGTATGTAAGTACATTTAACAGTATACATTGTATGCCTTTCTCATCTGTACATGTACTCTTCTTATTTACTTGGCTGTGTCATTGTATAAAACAAGCACCTTTTTGCTTTTTTGCCACCATATTTCTTTCCCTATAAGATGCACAAAGTGGGGGTAAAATATCAATACGTCTTATGGGGTGAATGTTAATGAGTGTTTCCATTATGGAAGTGTTCATACGTACGGAAGGACCGGTAAGCAGTGAATGCAGAACTCCCTGGGCTCTGTACTCACTGTTTCCTGGTCACATCCTGCAGGCTCATCTTGCTGTGCCGTCATCTGCGCAAAGCATAAGGATGTCGGTGCTCTCTGACCTCTCTGCAAAGTCGAGCCACAACACAGCACATCAGGAATACCTGAAGAGCGCTGGATGTCAGGAGCAGTGGCGGCGTCTGGATCAGGAGAGGTAAGTTGATTTTTTATTTTTTTTGCCTGCAATGCAGTCTGATTACCATAGGGAGTCTGATCTGAGGTCTAAATAGGGGATCTCATGAACCTTGGGACTCTGATCTGAGGTCTGAATAATGGCGACTTATGCACATTGGGACTGATATCTGAGGGGTCAGAATGGGGTCAGATTCACATTGGAGGTCTGATCTGAGGTCTGATTGGGGGTCTGATTAACATTGGGGGGTCTGATCTGAGGTCTGAATGATGGTGTCGTATTCACATTGGGACTCTGATCTGAGGTCTGATTGGGGCCTTATTAACATTGAAGGTCTGATCTAAAGTCTGATTAGGGGTCTGATCTGAGGTCTGATTAACATTGGGAGTCTTATTGGGGGTCTGAGCTGAGGTCTGATTGGGGCCTATTAACATTGGGGGTCTGATTTGAGGTCTGATTAACATTGGGGGTCTTATTGAGGGTCTGAGCTGACATTTGATAAAAAATATTTTATTTTTATTTTCCTCCTCTAAAACTTAGGTGTGTCTTATGGACAGGTGTATCTTATAGGGAGAAAAATACGGTATATGATGTCTTACAGAAAGCAAAGGATACACGCAGTAGAAGAAAAAATAAAATGCTTCACCTCATCTCTATTAATTATATTTTAAAATCCACAGGTAGATAAAAGACATACAGGATGAAAAAGTGACTGCTTACATGTTTCAAACTTAAACATTCTTAAAGGGGTTGTCTCACTTCAGTAAGTGGCATTTATTATGTAGAGGACGTTAATACAACGCACTTACTAATATATTGTTATTGTCCATATTGCTTCTTTCACTGGCTGGATTCATTTTTCGATCACATTATACACTGCTCGTTTCCATGGTTACAGACCACCCTGCAATCCATCAGTGGTGGTCGTGCTTGCACAATATAGAAAAAAGTACCAGCGTACCGTATGTACTCTCCTATGGTCGTGGCCACCAGAGAGACTGATGCTTTTTCCTAAAGTGTGCAAGCACGACCACCACTGATGGATTGCAGGATGGTCTGTAAACATGGAAACGAGCAGTGTATAATGAGATGGAAAAATGAATCTAGCCAGCAAAGGAAGCAAAATGGATAATAACAGTATATTAGTAAATGCCTTGTATTAACTTTCTCTACATAATAAATGCCACTTACTGAAGTGAGACAACTTCTTTAATCATATCCTGATGGATTCTCGCTATGTCTATGATTTACAATGTTTGTTACAATCAAAACAAGTAAGGGGTCACTTTTCTGCTTGTGGATTTTTTCCACCTGTGGATTTTAAAATAAAATTATTGAGGATCGGCTTTATCCTTTGCTGTATTATTGTGTGGTTGCAAATAATGTGTCTCAAAATCAGAGTATGGCCAATGCATAAGGCAAGGAATCAGCCTGCAGGACTGGTGAGCTAGTGTATTCTAGCATATGATTTATTAGACTAACTAAATGAGTGTGGCATAGCAGTTTACTGGAATATGTTTAGATAATTATTGGTGCAAAAGAGCAAAATAACAGCAAAAAAGAAATAAGATCCAAACTTTGACCATTTTATTATAGTAAATTAAAGTCACATGGTGTTCTGTGCTGTTGAATTTATATACGAACATGTTCATGTTTCAGAATTAATTTCCTTAGACAGTAATTTTCACAATGCTGTGCTGTTATCTATTAGAGAAAACCCCAAAAAATGTAACTTTGCTCATCTAAATAGGTCCAGTCCATAAGAATACTGAGACATGTGTTCAAGAGATTTTCTACTAAATAAGTATGACATGTCAGATATGCCATACTGGAAGATCGGGCCCCCATTATGGACCCTGTGACCCTTTCTCAACAGAGAGCATGCAATGGTTTCCATTACTTCCATTGATTTGAATAGACTGTAGCTTCATTTACAAAAGACAAAAGAGTCACCTTGTTGTGAAGATGAAGATTTTAGTGATTGATATTTTTTAAATGGAAACTATCAAGTTGAACAAGGTGTCTGATCTGCAAGTATGTTCTTTCTATACTTAGGAGACCGGTCTTGCTCAATGGTTGACAGCCAAATATTATACTGAATCTTTTCCTACAATATAAATATCAATTTGCTCAGCTCCAATGGCTTTATATCATTGTTTGCAGAGTTTCAATTTTAATATTTTGGCAGAAGAAACTAACTCTTAATATATATTGCCCTGACTTGGCCGTTTTTTAAAATATCCCATATACAGCCACTCAAATACCAGCCTCAAAATTGAAGGAGCATTTGGGGATTTTGGCCTCTCATGTTTTAGGAAGTTTTTCAGGCACTATTTCACTAGTTTACAGAGACTGAGGTGCTAAAACACAAGAATAGGTCCTATTTTTGAAACTACATTACTCAAAGAATTAATATAGGAGTGCAGTGAGCCTTTTGACCCCACAGGTGTTTCACAAAATGTATTAACATTAGACCTTGAAAATGAAAAATTGCATTTTTTCCAATATTACATTGCCTTAGCCCCAATTTTTCCTTTTTACAAGAGTTATACGTAGATAAAACACCACACAATTTCTCCCTGGTACAGAAATACCCCAAATGTGGTCATAAGCAGCTGTTCAAAGACATGGCAGTGCTCAGACTATAACGAGCAGCATCGGGATTTTGTACCTAACTTGGAATTTCTGAAATGATTTTAAAAAGACTTACTGTAACATATTTTTTTGTGTTGAATGAGTTGCGTACCGTTGGTTTTTTTATTGGTACCATTTTGGTTTATAATCACTGCAAACTAGGGATGCTTAAAAATACATTCTTTATTAGGTAACATAAATTAAAATGAAGGGATCCAATATTAATACATACATATACCAACACTGATGTAGGTGGGGACAGCAGCTATGGAGACTGTGTTATATCTCCCCTTAAGACAGCATCTAATCGTACTGCCTCTGCCCACGTGGAGGACAGCGCAATGCTGCTCTACTTTTGATAAAATTCTAAGACTTGAGCCACAGCAAAGAGGGCCAAGGGCATAGTGTTGAAGCTCTTAGCATGATTAGATAGCGGCAAATCAAGAATTAAATTATAACCTACTAGTGGGGAGATGTGTTGGCTGGGTTCCAGTTGCTTGAATTTGTGATATGAGTGGAACACCAGTGTATGGAGGATTTTACTAATAAATAGACACCATACTTTACAACCAGTGAGGCGCGCAAAATAGAGTACTACCCCACAAAAAGGTTTCAGATTTTTCCGTGCACTGGTTGCAAACATCAGCAGCTCTGAAACAGAGTGCATATTTTCATTTTTGAGTGGTTGTCTCCTTTTATCTTCCAGTGAGAATCAGATAACACCTTACCCATAGAGGTACATAAGGAATTAAGGACAAGGTGTCAGGGCTCGAATTTGATGTAACTGACCATCCTGCACGTTGTCCTTGATACCTCTGATGTTAGTGGGATAGCCCTATAAACAGGGCATTAGATGCAGTCTTAAGGGGAGATATAAAACAGTCTCCATAGCTGCTGTCCCCACCTATATCAGTGTTGGTATATGTATGTATTAATATTGGATCCCTTCATTTTAATTTATGTTATCTAATAAAAAATTTATTATTTTATTTTTAAGCATCCCTAGTTTGCAGTGATTATATGTTCCAACTGTGATGCAAACGTGTTTTTGGGCAGATTGAGCCTAGTGTAATTCACCATTTTGGTTTACATAAGATATTCTGATATCTGTTCATCACACAGGGTAAGGTAGAAGGTAAGGTAGACAAAATTGCAATTCTGTACAATCTGCAATTCTTGACATAGTTTTCTTTTTATGTTTTACTACTTTTGCATCATAAAATCACTTTTCTTTAATTTAAAAAATGTTTTTTTTCTTAGCCTCGTTATATCCATGACGGGGGAGCAATGGGGGTCAGAGAGTTCCCCCTTCCTCTGTTAACCCATTAAATAACCATGACTAAGGGTAATCTGTAGAGATGAGCGAGTAGTGTTCGATCGAGCCGGTATTCGATCGAATACTACGCTATTCGGCATACTCGGTTTCGATCGAGTATAACGGCGATGGAGCACTTAGAATTCGTTTCCCCTCCCACCTTCCCTGGCGCTCTTTTTCCACCAATCACCATGCAGGGGGGTATGACAGGCCCGCGGAGCACGCTACTGAGGTACGCTACTGAGGTACGCAGTCAGCGCAAAGGTCCACTTGACCACCGACTCGTGGACAAGCGCTTGCGGCCAGGGACGATACATCTCTTTGACGGCACACTGGGTGAATGTTGTGGAAGCGGGGACGGGGTCGCAAAGAGAGACGGCCTACCTACCACCCCCGCCCAAGATTGCCAGCAGGGGTTCTGATAAACCCCCCTCCTCTTCCTCCTCCTCCTCTGCCTTAACATCGCCCTCAGCCGCTAGCTGGAAGCGTTGCAGCACTGGTGTGGGGAGACGTCAGCAGGCGGTGCTTAAGCTCATCAGCTTGGGCGACAGGAGGCACAGCGCCCCAGAGGTGAGGGACGCCATATTGCAGCAGACGGAGATGTGGCTGTTGCCACTGCAGCTAGGACCAGGCATGGTCGTGTGCGATAACGGCCTTAACCTGGTGGCGGCTCTGGAGCTTGCCGAACTCAATCACGTACCATGCCTGGCCCACGTTTTTAATCTGGTAGTCCAAAAATTTCTAAAGACTTACCCCAACCTGGCAGAGCTACTGGTGAAAGTGCGGCGCTTGTGCGCTCACTTTCGGAAGTCAACTGTAGCTGCTGCTAGCTTAAAAAAACTCCAGCAACGCCTCCATTTGCCTGAACATCGGCTGTTGTGCGACCTGCCAACTCGCTGGAATTCCACCTATTCCATGTTGGCCAGGGTGTGTGAGCAGCAGAGAGCATTGATGGAGTACCAGATTATGAATCCACACGTGCCTCCAACTCAGCTCCCTCAGTTTGCCAACCACGAGTGGCCATGGATGGCAGACATATGCGATGTACTGCGTATCTTTGAGGAGTCCACCAAGAAGGTCAGCAGCGAGGACGCTATAGTGAGCGTAACCATCCCGCTCCTATGCGTCCTTAAAGAATCGCTCATTGCAATAAGGGAGAACGCATTGCACGCAGAGGAGACGGGGGTAGGAGGAGACGCAACGGAGCTGCACAGTCAGACCACACTTTTGTCTGCTTCTCGGTGGCAGTTGCAGGAGGAGGAGGAGGATGAGGAGGAGGAGGACGACGTGGAGGTGGCTGTGGAAGAGGAGGAGGATGCTGGCGGCGAGGGTAGCAGTCAGGCTGTGTGCGTCCCATTGGTTCAGCGCGGATGGGGCGGAGAGGAGGCGGAAGAGGAAGAGGAGGAAATGGCAAGTGATCCTTCTGGTGGGGGCAGTGACGTCATGCCTATTCAGAGTCTGGCACACATGGCTGACTTCATGCTGGGCTGCTTTTCCCGGGACACACGTGTTGTCCGGATAGTGGAGAACAAACTCTACTGGGTCTTCGCACTCCTGGACCCCCGGTATAAAGATAACGTCTCCTCTTTTATTCCGGTAGAGGAGAGGACTAATCGATTGCTGGAATACCAGAGGGAACTCGTGCAGAACATGATGGAGATTTTCCCACCCACCATCGCTGGCGGCAGAGAGGAGAGGGTCTACAAGAGTCCCACAACATCGATCAGGCCCATAGCCACCAGGGGAACACTCTCCAAGGTGTGGGACACGTTCATGGCACCCCCTCGTGCAACTTCCATCACTGCGGGGCCCGCTATCAGCAGGAGGGACAAGTATCGGCGGATGTTGCGGGAGTACCTGGCAGACCGTACACCTGTCCTCCCCGATCCCTCGGCGTCCTACACTTACTGGGTCTCCAAGTTGGACACGTGGCTGGAACTGTCCCTGTACGCCTTGGAGGTGCTTGCCTGCCCTGCCGCCAGCGTGCTATCAGAAAGGGTGTTCAGCGCAGCCGGGGGCATTATAACCGATAAGCGCAGCCGCCTGTCAACCGACAGTGCCGACAGGCTGACGCTAATGAAAATGAACAGCAAGTGGATTGACCCGGACTTTGCTTCTCCAACAGTGGAAAGCAGCCAAAAGTGAAGTGCCATCTGTATGAAGTGCCATTTCCTCCTCCACCTCCTCCTCCTAACCGCCGTAGAATTGCTCCGTAAAAAAATCCGCAATATCATGCTCACCTCTTTGGGCCAAGCAAATTTTATCATGGTCACCTCTTGGGCCTATTTTTCTACACATCTTGGGCCTACAACAATTTTTAAGAGGTCTCACCTCTTGGCTACAAACAATTTTTATTAGATCACCTCTTGGGCCTTTAATACAATTTGTTATCATGGCTCAACCTCTTGGGCCTACAAGCAATTTTTTATCATGGCTCACCTCTTGGGCTACAAACAAATTCTCATGGCTCACCTCTTTGGCCTACAAACAATTTTTTAATGGCTCACCTCTTGGGCTCTACAAACAATTTTTATCATGGCTCTCTGGGACAACAATTTTTATCAGCTCTCCCCCAATTTTTATCATGGCTCACCTCTTGGCCTACAAGCAATTTATCATGGCTCACCTCTTGGGGCTACAAGCAATTTTTATCATGGCTCACCTCTTCCCCCTACAAAAATTTTCATGGCTCCTTGCCTCAAACAATTTTAAGTTCTCACCTCTTGGGCCTACAAACAATTTTTATTATGGCTCACTGTTGGGCCTTTACCTCACCCTTGCCTACAAGCAAATCTGGCTACAAACAATTTATCATGCTCACCTCTTGGGCCTACAACGTCACCTCTTGCCTACAAGCAATTTTTATCATGGCTCACCTCTTGGGCCTACAAACAATTTTCTCATGTCACCTCTTGGCCTACAAACAATTTTTAGTTCTCACCTCTTGGGGCCTTAATACAATTGTTAGAGGTCTCACCTCTTGGGCCTACAAGCAATTTTATCATGGCTCACCTCTTGGATGGCTACCAAACAATTTTTATCATGGCTCACTCTTGGGCCTACAAGCAATTTTATCATGGCTCACCTCTTGGGCCTACAAACAATTTCACTCTTGGGCTAAAACATTTTAAGAGGTCTCACCTCTTGGGCCTACAAACAATTTTTATTATGGCTCACCTCTTGGGCCTTAATACAATTGTTAAGAGGTCTCACCTCTTGGGCCTACAAGCAATTTTTATCATGGCTCACCTCTTGGGCCTACAAACAATTTTTATCATGGCTCACCTCTTGGGCCTACAAGCAATTTTTATCATGGCTCACCTCTTGGGCCTACAAGCAATTTTTATCATGGCTCACCTCTTGGGCCTACAAACAATTTTTCTCATGGCTCACCTCTTGGGCCTACAAACAATTTTTAAGAGGTCTCACCTCTTGGGCCTACAAACAATTTTTATTATGGCTCACCTCTTGGGCCTTAATACAATTGTTAAGAGGTCTCACCTCTTGGCCTACAAGCAATTTTATCATGGCTTACCTCTTGGGCCTACAAGCAATTTTTATCATGGCTCACCTCTTGGGCCTACAAGAAATTTTTATCATGGCTCACCTCTTGGGCCTTAATACAATTTTAGAGGTCTCACCTCTTGGGCCTACAAGCAATTTTTATCATGGCTCACCTCTTGGGCCTACAAACAATTTTTATCATGGCTCACCTCTTGGGCCTTAATACAATTGTTAAGAGGTCTCACCTCTTGGGCCTACAAGCAATTTTTATCATGGCTCACCTCTTGGGCCTACAAGCAATTTTTATCATGGCTCACCTCTTGGGCCTACAAGCAATTTTTATCATGGCTCACCTCTTGGGCCTACAAACAATTTTTAAGAGGTCTCACCCTCTTGGGCCTACAAACAATTTTTATTATGGCTCACCTCTTTGGGCCTTAATACAATTTTTAAGAGGTCTCACCTCTTTGGCCTCCACTTAATTTTTTCGAGGGCTCACCTCTTGGGCCTCCATATAATTTTTTCGAGGGCTCACCTCAAGCTAACTTTGCGCACTCATTAAAATATTTTCACAACAAGGACCTAAGAGCCCTCGATGGGAGAGCTTTGTGTGGGGGCCTGTTATAGGGAAGAGATGCGGCCCTGCGGGCTCTAGCCTGCCTTCTCCATGAGCCTCTGGCCAGCCCACGGCCTCTTCCTGCCTTTTGCGGTCCTACGCATCCCTCAACATCCCCACTGCTTTACCTGCTAGACATGACACTGGGCCAGGTCGGGTCACTGACTTCGTCATACTCAACCACCTTCTCTTACACTGCCTCACTTTGCTCCAACAGCCTCCCTTGCTGGCAACTGTGTCTCATCATCGTCCCTAATCATTTTACACTTTAGTGCCCGTTCCACACCACCATCAGCTAGAGATGGAGCTTGCTCCAGTGTTTGGGCATCAGAACAAACAAAATCCTCAGATAGCTCCTGCGATTCTTGCATGGGTGGGAACACTGGGTTGATAACATTGGGCAGGGTGGGAGGAAGGAGGGTCAGAGTGAGGTCCCTGCAGTTTCTGCAGGCTATCGACGAGACTGGACTTTGTGGACTCGACTGGGTGGTGGACAGATTTAACAAATCTAGAAGGAGAAGGAGGGGTTTGCCGAGCTGTCTGTAAGGGTTGCGGAAATCCATACAGAACCAAGGCCCAAAACTTGGGTGGGGGTAGCAGGTTTGCCCATCCCCGCCTCCACAACATTCACCCAGTGTGCTGTCAGGGAGATGTAGCATCCCCGGCCTCAAACCAAAGTGTTGGTGGTCAAATGGCCTTTTGCAGTAACCGTGTTACTCGGGCGTGGATGATGTTTTGGGACATGTGCCTGGGCAAGGCAGGGATGGCACAGATGGGAAAAATAGTGATGGCTTGATTGCTTTCCCCCTTGCCTATGCCATCTGTGGTTGTCATAGGCAACGTGATTTTAAGGGGTGCAGAATTTTATCTTCTTTTTTGTCTAGTTTGGCTTGGGGTCCATGGCAATGTAGAGGAAAGAAGGTTTCCTTGTATGGTCTCACTTTACAGAGAGGTTATATTGTCTTTGGAGTGTATTGTTGAGAGGCTGTGATAGTGGCGTAATAGTGTGACTTGGGCGCGTTATATGCACCCAGACATGCTTCCCCTGCTGTCCCAGTTGCATTCCAGCAGTGTTGGCATCCTTTTCTGAGGTTTCAGGGTGGACTTGGTGACCTCCAAGTGGTCGAATTGAGATTTCCAAGTGGCGAGCATTTTTTTCCCATAGACTTTAATGGGATTCGATATTCGGTCGAATAGTCGAATATCGCGGTCTATTCGAATCGAATTTCGAACTTTCGAATATTTCACTACTCGCTCATCTCTAGTAATCTGATTTACCTGAAACACGGTTAAAACGCTTACTTGTACTCTAGCTATATTGTCTTTTAATATGGATTCATTTCAATATTTGGATTTTATTTGGAGAGTTCTGAAGATTTTTCGCTTTTTGGAAGCTTTAGGTGGTAGAAGCCAACACTGATTTGCAGTACTTCAGAGCACCACAGCCATATGCCTGTGGAAGCAGCACATTTGGGTGGGATATGCACTACTCTCAACCATTTTTTATTAATTCCTAGATACAACCCCCTTAAATGCATCGGTTGCTCAGTTTTTGGGCTGCTGCCATCACTATACTGTAAATGTTCACCATGGTAGTTAAGGTTATAATTGTCACGTTGTACGCCATGGTGCAGAAAGTGAATAAATCAACTAAAAAGTAGATAATTGGTTGTCTCTTAGGGACGATTATTGTGTCTGACTCTGGGCTCAAAAAAGAATCAGCTAGTACTCTGGTGGGCTAATCTGACCCTAGAAGCTATGACCACATGAAACTTGAGAAATAGGCAATGCAATAAGATAAAATGAAAATATTTGATGATCTGCAGGGATGTCTCAGGTACCATATAGTATGAATGACACTTTATATAGTAAACACAAAAATGTATTTAACTTTAGAATTCTCAAATAAGTGGGATAGTTATCTGTAGGGATAATTATCCAAGTCTGTAAAGCCTGTTTCACACAAGTGTCACGGATTAGGTCCGGATGTGTTCAGGGTGCGTTCAGGAAAACTCACACCATTTTGCAAGCAAGTTCAGTCAGTTTTGTCTGCGATTGCGTTCAGTTGTTCATTTTTTTCCGCGAGGGTGCAATGCGTTTTGATGCGTTTTTCACACGCGTGATAAAAAACTGAAGGTTTACAAACAATATCTCTTAGCAACCATCAGTGAAAAACGCATTGCATCCGCACTTGCTTCAGGATTCAATGCGCTTTTCACTGAAGCCCCATTCACTTCTATGGGGCTAGGGCTGCGTGAAAAACGCAGAATATAGAACATGCTGCATTTTTCACGCAATGCAGAACTGATGCGTGAAAAAAAACGCTCATGTACACAGACCCATTGAAATGATTGGGTCAGGATTCAGTGCAGGTGCTATGCGTTCACATCACACATCGCACCCGCACGGAAAACTCGCTTGTGTGAAAGGGGCCTAAATGATAAAGAATTCTCTGTGAAAATATGCTTAGATAATGATTTCCATGCTTATTTCTCAGTTATCTTGGATTTAGTGGTAGAAACAAAAGCTGTAAAGTTGTTACATGAAATTCTGGGTTAAAGAGGGTACACTAGGCGACAGTGAGTGGTGACCTCTGCTTCTTAATCAGGGTCAGGGGTGTGCACATAGCTGCTGATCATTATTTATTTATCTGCAAGTGCTCAGTGGAGACCTGCAGAGAGGCAATCTCATAAAAAGCCTTACTGGAGCAAAAAATAACATTCTGTTAACTTTGAGGAAATGAGAAGTTCATTTTTCTTTGACCCAGTTCACATGAAAAGTTTTTATTTCTGCAGGGAAGAGAATACCTCACATGACCGCTGCAGTCACACTGACCACGGTGGTCGTGTGCCGTATGCTGCTGAGGCCAGTGACTGGCTGTAGTGTTGATGTGGGCTAAGACAAGCACATCAGCGTTTAAACCAAGTAAACAATATCTGGCAGATAGCAGCACCAGAAATGGAAGGGGATGAAATTAGTATAGCTTTCATTATTTTATTACAATAAAATAATGGCTTTGGGGAGCTTTTTAATAACTTTGGAAAGGAAAAATAATATTTTCCAAAGTTTTAGATTTTTTTCTTAGTATTAAAAAGAAAAACAATACATATGTGGTATAGTTGTAATCATAGTGACCCGGAAAATAAAAGTAACAGGACAGTTTTACTGCATATGAAACGATGTTAAGCCCCCCTATAAAACTAGTGAAATAGTTTTTTTTTCTAATTCCACCAAATGTGGAATTTTTTTCCCACTTTCCACCACTTTGTATGCAACCGGAAATGGTGCAGTTTAAAAGTGCATATTGTCCCGCAAAGAACAAGCCATCATATGGCTTTGTGAATGAAAAAATAAAAAAATTATGGCTTTGGGAGTGCTAGGAGTAAAAAATGAAAATGAAAAAACAGAAAATCACCTGGTCTTGAAAGGGTTAATATTTCTAGCATCTTACAGAATTACTACAGAAATCATGACTGTAGCTTAGACTTAAAGGGAATGTGTCATCAGAAAATGACCTACTGTACTATCTATATAAAAGTATATATGCTATGTAATGTATATAATTTCCCTCTGGCTACCAGGCCTAAAATATGTTAAGACTTGTCTGTGTCTTTTGAGAACAACAACATGGGTCATAGGCACACTGGACAGGAGGGGACCCCATTGACTTCTCTGGGAGAGTTTTCTAGGCATGTGCTATGACCTGTGCAGAGGTCAGGAGGGAGATGATAAGCTGTTATATCACCTATTGTAAACAGGGGATCCTGTGTTATCTATATAGAGAAATCATGACCTATTATTAGACCTAGTGGCCAGTATGAAAACTGCAGGAGTATATACATGTTAATATCCATAGTAACATGGAAAAATTAAAAAAAAATTAAAAACATCAAAAATTCTAAACAAAAAAAATAATAATAACATAAAAATGTGATTTAAACAATGGGCAATTTTCTGATGACAAATTTCTATTAAGAAAATGCACAAAAGTTTGCAAACTGTGGCACTACAGCAAACAACCAAAATGTACTATCATTATATCTATCTCTTTATATTGTCTAGCTCTATCTATCTATCTATCTATCTATCTATCTATCTATCTATCTAGTATATATCGTACAATAATATACAAAAACTTTTTATATGGATTTAACAGCAGATTTGCAGCATATTTTACATTTTTAATTGAAAAGGGTGAAGGTGTGTTGTAAATCTGTAACAAACTGCAGATGTAAAGCTGCTGCAGATGAGAAACTCTGTTCATTAGCATTGTACTGTAAATTTGTTCTGGATTTTTGGCGAGAAATAATTAAAAAAATGATCTGGCACATCTACAGTAAACATACTCTAAGGCAGTGATGGTGAACCTTTTAGAAACCATGTGCACAAACTGCAACCCAAAACTAACTTATTTATTTCAAAGTGCCAACATGGCAATTTAACCTGAATACTACAGTTCAGTATAGTTTATATTCAATGTACTTTATCATTTATCATCATCTTTCCATGTACTTTATCAGCCTGCGCCGTTCATAGTGCTCCCTGCGCTGATGAATGGCAGGAAAAGTCTAAGGCATATTGATATACCAAAGACTTTTTCCAGGGTGTGGGTGCCTGCAAGAGGGGTGCCGCCTCTGGTACCTGTGCCATAGGTTCGCCACGCCTGCTCTAAGGCATCTTTCACACGCCTATATCAATGAGGGCATCCTGGACAAGACCATCAATATTTCATCCATAAGGATGTCAATTGTTGGTCTGTTTTTTGTTTTTTGATTTTGCCTTCCATGTGTCATCCCTAGTTACTTTTACTACTAGGCTGAAAAAACAATTTCTAAAGCGTCTCCTACCTAGGGTCAGATAAAACCCACTGACAGAATAAGGATTTCTTCAGTTGTTTGTCACTGTCACAGACCAATGCAATGCATGTTTCCATTGTTTTTCCACTGACTCACGGTCAGTAGAAAAACAAGGGTGTGTGAATAAACATAAAATCAGTGGATATGTGTACTCCATGTGGAGAACAGATGGCACATGTCCAAGAAATAGGCCTGAGAAAAACATTTCTACAGTGTCCAAATTTTAGTGAGACTGCAAAAATAGGTGTAGCAATAGCTGAATGTGAGTATTGTTACTTAAATCAATGAAATTGTGTCAGTACTCTGGAGCAGGGGGTATCTGAAAATGGTTTGTTATGTACAGTTATGTAATGTTATGTCATGTATTGCAGTGCCTTGCATACTCCCAGCATAATTCCTTATGGTAGTGACAGGGTAACTAGTTCTGACACAGCCCTTTTCAAGAGGTTCCTAGATGGTGGCTGGCTCCAACCCTAGCTCTAGAATGTTCTAGGAGAGTCTTAGGAGGGACTTGGGAGAGAGAAGGATGTACTGACTGGTGCTCCCTCTCCTTGGGCCTCAGGATTGAGAACTCTGTGATTGATGTAAGATCTAAAACAAGAAACATAAAGGAGATAAGGGCAATAAGATAAAGGAGAGAATTGGAGAATTGGAATCTGCAGGGCCAGGCTTTGGAGCCAGTAACCACAAATTGAGGGTGATACAGACTTTACTGCCATAGAGGGATTACAGTTAATACACCCTAAACACTTAAGAAATTAATGAGGCACTTATATCATTCAGCAGGCCATAACTCTCATCATTACCATAACCCATACATTGCAATCTGGGTGAGAATTACACTGTGTAGAAATGGAACTTTGTTTTTCTATAGTTGGATGTACTACTCCTAGTTTCCACTACAGTAAAGCAAGACATTCATTCTTCTCTGACCTGATTTCCTGACTCCTACACTATATGCTGATCATTGGACTTTGCACTCTAAACTCCCTGTCTTGCACCCATATAAACACCTAACATCACAGGCATCACAGCTACCATTAGGCAGGAGTTCCAGGACCAAGGTGTGTCCGAAGGAATAAAGGGTCTCTCTGTCAGGTCTGGTCACCGGAGAACATAGATTTTCTATGTTTTGCTTGGTATTCTGAGTTTTTGTGTGTTTCTGTTTAGTGCCTACGCCTTGCCTTTAACCATGTTCACACTGTGGGGTTGTTTTGGAGCCAACGCCCATCTTCATGTTTTGTTTGTCTACTTAGGGTTAATACTCAGGTGCTGGGCTGAGTGGCTTCTCTGAATCTGGTCCATTCAGAACCTGGGGGTGGGATATCTTCCTGCATAAATACTTACCTTCCTCTCTGCTCCTTGCCGGTTTTTGCAAATCCTTGCTTTACCTGCTTGTGCATTTGTATCGTTTGTATCCTGACTGCTTATATTTGACCCTTGGCTTACCTGACTACTCTACCGTCTTCCGATTTGTACCTTCGTTATCTCTGGTTTTCTGACGCGGCTAGTTGACTACTCTTCTGTGTTTTGTTCGTCTCTGTTTGTTGTCCCTTATCCCTGCACCTTAGTCAGAGTAATTGCAGTCCTCGTGGTTGTCGCCGTGTCGCCTAGGACACGGAGGCAAGTAGGCAGGGACAGGGGTTGGGGAGAGCTCAGGGATCACACCCCCCTTTTCTGTGTACCCCAACCTTGACAGAAAAACCGGCCCGAAATTAACCTGCAACCTGTATATGGCCAGCTACGTTTATTCCACCTATGGAGCAAATGTCAGTGGTGGTATCTCAGGTCCAGGCCTTGACCAATTTGGTTCAAGATCTTGCTACACGCCTTCAGGTTCAGGAAAACATGCAGGCCTTGGCTCCTGTGTCTGCACCCCAAGTTCCTACACCTGCACCTGAACCTAAGGTCCCCCTTCCTGATTTTTTTTTACGGTGACCGTAAAATAATTTTTTCTGTTTCGGGAAGAATGTATTTTGTATTTTTCTTTACGACCTCGGTCGTTTGTAACTGAAGCGCAAAAGGTGGGTTTGGTTATGTCTCTCCTGCGCGGAGACCCCCAAACCTGGGCCTTTTCTTTACCCACTGCCTCTCCTTTGCGCTCATCCCTTGACGAGTTTTTTGTTGCGCTGGGTCAGATATATGATGAGCCAGATCGCCCAGCGTTAGCTGTATCCCAGTTATTGTCTCTACGTCAGGGTGGACAGATGGCAGAAGATTACTGTGCTAGTTTTAAACAATATGTGACCGACTCCGGGTGGAATGATAGGGCTTTGAAAGACCTTTTCATGACTGGACTGTCTGACCGCGTGAAGGATTTGTTGTTAGCCCATGCTGAACCTAAAACACTTGACGAAGCTATGACCCTGGCCGTCTGGGCAGATAGACGTCTAAGATCCAGGCGACCTCCTCGGGTGTCTCCTGCTCCTCAGCCGATCCTCAATCCGGTCTCCAGCCAATCCGGACCGGAACCGATGGAACTCGGCAGTATTACGCCTAAGCAGAGAAGGGAACATGGTACGAGGAATCATTTGTGCTTCTACTGCGGGAGTCCGGATCATCTGCTGAATTCCTGTCCGAAAAAAACCTCAGCAGGAAAACTTCCGCTCCTAGACAGTTATCGGGAGGACTGTCTAGGAGCTCAGGTACTCCCTAATGTTTCTAGAGTATTTTTGCCCTGCACCGTCTCTTTCCAGTCAGCCTCACGTGTTGGACAGGCTTTCTTGGATTCTGGTTCAGCCGCCAACTTCATTGATTTTGAATTTGTTTCCCAAATTGTACCTTCTTTGATTCCCCTGTCCCCTCCTATCCAGGTGTCTAGTGTCGATATGACCCCTCTGCATGCCGGTTTGGTCAAATTCCGTACTCCTGAGATAAGATTGGTGGTGGGTGCACTACATATTGAGTATTGTTCTTTCATCGTAATGAAAAATTTGTCTGTGAACATTATTCTGGGTCTTCCTTGGCTTCAGCTGCACAATCCGGTTATTGATTGGGTGAGTCAGGAATTAGTTCACTGGGGCCCGCAGTGTAAGGCCCATATGTCTCAAGTTTTCCTTTGTTCTACCAATGTCTGTGATTCTGAGATCCCGGAGTTTATTCCAGATTTTGCAGACGTTTTTTCGAAACCTCTGTCTCAAGTCTTGCCTCCACACAGAGACTTTGATTGTAAGATTGATCTATTGCCTGATGCCAAGTTTCCTAAGGGTCGGATTTATAATCTGTCTGTGCCAGAAAGAGAGTCTCTAAAACAATACATCGGTGAGAGTTTGGCTATAGGACATATTTGGCCTTCCGAATCTCCTACGGGGGCTGGTTTCTTTTTTGTTGAGAAAAAAGATGGAGGTTTGAGACCATGTATTGACTACTGTGAACTTCAACAGTGAAAAATCACTGTTAAAAACTCTGGACCGCTTCCCCTCATCCCGGACCTCCTGAATCAGGTTCCGGGAGCCAACTGGTTCTCCAAATTAGATCTACGGGGAGCTTATAACCTGATTCGGATCCTGGAAGGGGATGAGTGGAAGACAGCTTTTAACACGCCTCTGGGACATTTTGAGTATCTGGTTATGCCTTTTGGTTTAAGCAATGCCCCAGCTGTATTCCAAGGTTTTATGAATCATATCTTTCATGACTGTATTGGGGTTTTTATGGTGGTTTATCTGGATGATATCCTGATATTTTCTTCTGATCTGGATTCACACCGTAAACATCTCCGTCTGGTGTTATCCCGTCTGCGTAATCATTCTCTGTTTGCTAAACTAGAAAAATGCATTTTTTGTGTACAAAAGTTTCATTCTTGGGTTATGTGGTCACTCCTTCCGAGGTTCAGATGGATCCGTGTAAGGTTCAGGCAATCGCGGATTGGGTTCGACCCACAGATTTAAAATCCCTTCAACGTTTTCTTGGTTTCGCCAATTATTACAGGAATTTTATCAAGCACTTTTCCGTAATTGCCAAGCCACTCACGGATCTTACCCGCAAGGGGGCTGATCCCAGTAACTGGTCTCCTGCTGCGTACTCCGCATTTGAGGAACTCGAGAAAGCGTTCTCCTCTGCGCCTGTATTAATTCAACCTGATCTCTCTCAGCCATTCATTGTTGAGTTAGATGCTTCTGAGGTCGGTGTAGGGGCAGTTTTATCTCAAGGGTCAGCTGCTCTCACTAACCTCAGACCATGTGCATTCTTTTCCAAGAAATTCTCGTCTTGTGAAAGGAATTATGATATTGGAAATCGCAAGCTCCTTGCCATCAAATGGGCGTTCGAAGTGTGGCGCCATTTCCTGGAAGGAGCTCTTCACCCAGTGACTGTGATCATGGATCACAAAAATCTTGTGTACTTGGATAATGCAAAATGTCTCAATGCCCGTCAGGCTAGATGGGCGTTGTTTTTCTCTCATTTAATTTTGTGGTCACTTTCCGACCTGGTACCAAGAATGTCAGGGCTGATGCTTTGTCTCTGAGTTTTGGTGTCCCTGAGGGTTCTGAGTCGGAACCTGGTAACATCCTACCGGCTGGTATTGTTTTGGCAGCCATCTCCTCTCACCTCTCAAGATCAAATTAGCTCCAAACAAAATTCTGCCCCAAGAGACCTTCCGGAAGGCAAAATGTTTGTTCCCTTGTCCCTTCGATTGAGAGTGTTAGAGGAGACACACTGTTCCGTACTAGCCGGTCATCCAGGTGTTCGGGGAACACTAGATCTATTGAAAAGAAACTACTGGTGGCCACATATGAATACTGATGTTCATGCATTTGTTCTAGCTTGTCAGGTCTGTGCGCGAGGAAAGGTCCCCAGGAGACGTCCTGAGGGACCTCTTCTCCCGCTCCCAGTGCCAGACAGGCCTTGGTCTAACGTGTCTATGGATTTTGTTACCGATCTGCCACTTTCTCAAGTGTTCTCTGTTATATGGGTGGTGGTGGATCGTTTCTCTAAGATGGGCCATTTTGTTCCGCTAAAAAAGCTGCCTTCAGCAGAGGAATTGGCAGATCTATTTATTCAACATATTGTGCGTCTCCACGGTATTCCTGATGAGGTTGTGTCTGACAGGGGGGTAAAATTTGTGGCTAAGTTTTGGCGAGCCTTCTGTTCTAAGCTTGAGGTAAAATTGTCCTTTTCCTCTGCCTTCCATCCCGAAACTAATGGGCAGACGGAGAGGATGAATCAAGAGCTCATACAGTACCTTCGTCTTTTTGTTTCTGACTGTCAACATCTGTGGGTCTCATATCTTCCGTTAGCAGAGTTTGCCATCAACAATCACACTAGTTCATCCACACTCACATCTCCTTTCTTCTGTAATTATGGATTCCATCCCAGGTTTTCCTTCTCCTCATTGTCAGTTTCGGATACCCCTCGTGCTGAGTCCATAACTAACCAACTGTGCACAGTGTGGTCGCAAATTCAGCAGAACTTGAAAAGAGCACAAAGTTTAATGGTCCATTCATCCAGAAGTAGGCGTACTGTCTCAGAAACTTTTGTTGTGGGTGACAAGGTCCTATTGTCTACTAAGAACCTTAAGTTGAAAGTTCCGTCTCTGAAATTGGCTCCTAGGTTCATTGGTCCGTTTACCGTAACTCATGTTATTAATCCTGTATCGTTCAAGGTGGCATTGCCCGCTGATTGGCGGGTTCACAATACGTTTCACAAGAGTCTGTTGAAACGCTATGTGGATCCTGTGGTACCCCTCCCTGACCCTCCCTCGCCGTCTGTGGTGGAGGGTGATCTCGAGTATGAGGTAGAGAGGATTGTTGATTCCAGACTGGTCAGGAACTCTTTTCAATACCTCATTCATTGGAAGGGTTCGTCCTGGATATCTGGGTCCCTGCTAGGATTTTCCACGATGTAATCTTTCTCGGGCTCCTAACCATCCTTGGGTCCAGGGTCCGGAGGCCCCTCGTGGAGGGGGGGGTACTGTCAGGTCTGGTCACCGGAGAACATAGATTTTCTATGTTTTGCTTGGTATTCTGAGTTTTTGTGTGTTTCTGTTTAGTGCCTACTCCTTGCCTTTAACCATGTTCACGCTGTGGGGTTGTTTTGGAGCCAACGCCCATCTTCATGTTTTGTTTGTCTACTTAGGGTTAATACTCAGGTGCTGGGCTGAGTGGCTTCTCTGAATCTGGTCCATTCAGAACCTGGGGGTGGGATATCTTCCTGCATAAATACCTACCTTCCTCTCTGCTCCTTGCCGGTTTTTGCAAATCCTTGCTTTACCTGCTTGTGCGTTGGTATCGTTTGTATCCTGACTGCTTATATTTGACCCTTGGCTCGTACCTGACTACTCTACCGTCTTCCGATTTGTACCTTCGTTATCTCTGGTTTTCTGACGCGGCTAGTTGACTACTCTTCTGTGTTTTGTTCGTCTCTGTTTGTTGTCCCTTATCCCTGCACCTTAGTCAGAGTAATTGCAGTCCTCGTGGTTGTCGCCGTGTCGCCTAGGACACGGAGGCAAGTAGGCAGGGACAGGGGTTGGGGAGAGCTCAGGGATCACATCCCCCTTTTCTGTGTACCCCAACCTTGACACTCTCCTCCTGATGCTGCACTGGCCCTAGGGAGCAATGATGAGAGATCAGCTACCATAATAGACTGTGTTATAACAGGAGCAACTACCACTTCCATTCTCCGCTTCAGCTTCTCAGGTGCTCAATGCATAATACTTTACTTTCAACTACTAAGTGACAGATGGAGCCCAAGGAGGGCACATGGTGTTGCTACAAAAAATCTCCATGTAGCCCCTTCCAAAGCGTTAATAAGAGCTATTATTTAAGATGTTTAAATACGTTTGTACTATTATAATAATATATTATATTTTTGTGGGTAACAGACTTTATACCCAGTAATTTTGCTGTATAACATCTAATAAAGTAACATCTCAAGATCCTTTCAGGTCTGTTACATCAAAAACCAGCCCACCTAGAAAATTCTAATTTTCAGGAACATATGTAGAATATCAATTAACATGAAAAAATGATCACATATAATGTTATCTTTGAAATGCGCACTTTCTGCAAATAGTTAGGACATCAACAGCAGCAAAAAAACAGCAAAGCCGTATCAAAGCAATATGAGATTGTGAGATGTCTACTGACTTATTAAAGCAGACATGCATACTCTGAAGACAATATAACCAGAAAATCTAAGACAGGGTCAGTGAGGACAAGCAGAAAGAAAGAAATTATTTTGAGTCGATCAAAATGTTTCCAAACTAGTCATGCCAAGTAGTCTGCATCATTCCTTAATTCTCTCTTGAGGGTATCGATTAAAATGTCAAGATTCAGCAAAGATAGTTACCATGAACAAAGAATTCCAGGGGCAAAATGAATAATGTAAAATATTACTGAATAAAATACTAAGAATAAAATGTTAGGACTGTGGATTTAGATTCATAGGCCTCAGGGTAGGTATTGTGACCAGGTTATTGTACTGTTTGTGATGAGTGTTAGGACATTTTAGAACAAAAAGATCTTTTTACCTCATATTCCAATGCTTTATCCTTGTACTTTTTCAAGATTTTAGATTATTATTAGTTTAATGGTTTTTTTTATTTATTCTGATATTAAAGGGTGTTTTCTGGGAATATACATTGATGACCTATAGTTCATTTTTAGGAAAATGTTTCAGTGCCACCACCCCATCAGTTTCATTCTAGGTACTGTGGCACATCTGAGTGGCTGTGCTTGGTAGTGTAACTCTGTTCCAGGTACAATCACATGTAAACCTCAATCCTAAGGTAAGATCAGATTATTACTTGATATTACTTGATTCGTATTTGTTATTGTAGAAAAAAAACAAAAAGACAAAAAAAACAAAAAAATCTTAATATCATTTTTATATTGCTGTTTATGTTGTCGTTACCTTGAAATGTCTTGTATTTAGTACTAGCTGAAGGACCCGGCTTCGCCCGGGTATATTTAATTTATTTCTTTTACTGTTTGTGTGTGTGTCGTTAAAAGATATCGAGAGTGACCTCTACAGTGCCTGCCCCTTTAACAGTGACCTCTACAGTGGCCCGCCCCTTTAACAGTGACCTCTACAGCGGCCAGCCCCTTTAACAGTGACCTCTACAGCGACCCGCCCCTTTAACAGAGACCTCTACAGCGGCCCGCCCCTTTAACAGTGACCTCTACAGCGGCCCGCCCCTTTAACAGTGACCTCTACAGCAGCCCGCCCCTTTAATTGTGACCTCTACAGCTGCCCGCCCCTTAAACAGTGACCTCTACAGCAGCCCGCCCCTTTAACAGTGACCTCTACAGCAGCCCGCCCCTTTAACAGTGACCTCTACAGCAGCCTGCCCCTTCAACAGTGACCTCTACAGCAGTCTGCCCCTTTAACAGTGACCTCTACCGCTGCCCACCCCTCTAACAGTGACCTCTACAGAAGCCCGCCCATTTAACTGTGACCTCCACAGCAGCTAGAGTGGCCACTGTCTTCACCCCAGAAAGCCAGACCTCACCGGCCATTCCCCCAAACGTGAAACAGCGCCCCCAGTTCCCATGAAGACACATCACTAAACATGAGGCCATGCCCCCCTGGCTCCGTGAAGACATGGAGGAGAAGCTGTCTGAGTGTGAGCTACTGAAAGGGTGGACATCCCTGTGTTTGTCCAGGCACTGCGTCGGACGGAGAACAGGTAGCCAGAAAACTGGACTGTCCAGCCTAAAGCCGGACATTTGGCCACCCTAACATCAGCCTGCCCCTAGGGTGGCCAGAGGTCTTGTTTTAGGCTGGACGGTCTGGCTTTCAGACTCCCTGTCCTCTGTCATGCGCAGGGCCTGGATGGACACAGCAGCAGCACTCTCAGCAGTAGCACTGTGCAGTCTGAGCAATGAGCTGCAGGGAGAAAGTCACCCTCCCCTTACCCCTGCAGCTGACAGAAGGTGATTTTTATCAATATTTTTAATCCCGGTCAAATGCAGCATGGAAGGGGCGTGGCCTGACGGAGTCAGGGGCGTGACTTAGTGGGATCTGGGGGTGGTGCTTTTAAGTCCTTCTTTTAACGGTGGCCAGAATTACAGGTCGATGCCATAGTAATTTAGGAGGAAGGTGGGTAGCAGTGGAAGAAAACATCTTTTATTACTACTGAACAGTAAATATGTAAAATTTACATTATATGAGGTAATGATTGATGATGAGTTAGTCTAAAACATAACTTATAGTTATGGTAACCGGGAATACCCATTTACCATTGTCATCCACAGTGCTCTGCCTCTTTAATGCAGACCTAAAGCAGTGAACTGGCTAGGTTGTCATAGAAATCTGATGTGTGCCTGTGAGCTTCTATTGGCTGATAAGGTTCATGTGACCAGGCTACTATTGGCTAATGCATTTTTTGGAATATCTCAGGAACGGTACGTCCTGGAGAGTTGAAAACTGTTCTAAAACCTTCCCGGACACCTGGTGTACATGTGTGCCAAATTTTGTGATTGTAGCTGCAGCGGTGCGGATTCCTTTAGCGGACACACACACACACACACACACACACATACACTCAGCTTTATATATTAGATTTAGCTTAAATTGTGTAGTTTTGTTTTACATTGGTTAATTTGGTCATTACTGCTGAGGTTTTATTTGGTTGTCTGTATAGGTGTCTATTTGGGTGTAGCTGGTAACTGGTTTAATTAGATTAGCATAAGAAAAGACCTAGCTCACCTCGTTAGCATAATAACAGCTGTACCTGTATTTAAGGAAGGTTATAGCTCTGTAGAGTTTACCCTGGTGAAGTTTACAGCCAGACATAAGTGCAACAGACACAAGTGTTTGGTGACAACTAGAGATGAGCGAGCATACTCGTCCGAGCTTGGTGCTCGTTCGAGTATTACGGTACTCGTAAGTGCTCGCTGCTAGGACGAGTATCTCGCCATGCTCGAGGAAATGGCATCTCCCGCATTTTGAATTTTTGGCGCCTATAAACTCAGCCAATCACAAGCCAGGAGACTCTGCGGTACACCCCAGCATCAATTGGGGCCCTTACATGTCGATAGCAGGGGTTGGCTGGCCTGATCAGGTGACCCTGGAATATACTAGTGACTGCCCTCGGTGCTCGGCTCAGATGCTGTCTGGATGTCGTTAGGGACAGAGCTGCTGCGTTTCAGGGAGAGTATTAGGGCCTGGATTTAGTTCTCTGTTAGGCAGGAGTGATCTGAAAAGAACCCAACAGCCCTTCTAAGGGCTACAAGACATTTTTTTTGTCTCCTGGCTGGGCTGGCTGGCACTAGTAGTGCAGCTATCGCCATATATAATACTTTTTTTTATTGTTTTAACTCAGTGATACAAATCCATTTCATACAGCAGTGTGGAAGCATTCTGTGTGTCACAGTTCAGCTGTCTACTCACCACAAACCACAATCCGTATTTTCTGTCCAGGTGACCCATACTGTACGTCACGTAATCAAATACGGTCTTTTGCTTTCACTGATACAGCTACATTAGAAAAATCTCTGTGCGACATTTGTCTGGGTTGCAGTCAAAATAGCCACAGTCAGCAGGGGCTGAGTTTGCTCTCTGATAGTTTCTGCACGTCACGTTAAAAAAAATATATATAAAAAAATTGTTTTTTTGTTGTTTTATCTTAGTGATACAAATCCATTTCATACAGCTGTGTGGAACCATTCT